>CABFOQ010031538.1:0-17247 GCA_900660455.1 Gephyroberyx darwinii
AAGTCAGACCTACAGAGGGTGTACATAGCAAGATTTCTGTGTGAGGGGGGGGCATGTCAGAGAAGCAATGATTTGAGGCAACTAAATATGAATTTAAATGTTACATGAAACCGAAAATGTGAACACTTGTCACACAGGGAGTTGTTACACAGGGAAAGAGAAAATAAATAACAGTGTGCTACCATGGATGGCATTATGGACATCATTGGTTTTGTTACAACCCCACTCAGCCGGCGTATTGCTGATCATGTTGGAGAACCAGTCCAAATCTTGTTACCTGTCCTGTATATTAATGTGTGTGTGCCTGTGCATGTGTGTTTAGGTTCATTTATGGAAAGATGTCAGTGAGTGATATGATGATCATAAGCCAGACCTCCCCATGTGGAAAGCTACAGCAGGTAGCCACAATCCCGTGAAGATGATGCACAGTCAGATGCTAATGTTGAATTATGAATTATACTATGACAGGGGTTCCCGTTATCCATTCATTATATGCAACAGCTCATGTGGTGACTTAGTGGTTAATATTCTGTCCATCAGAATTGGCTGTCATGAATCTTGAAGAGGATTATGGCAGCTCTCCAAATGTACACGTTTCCCCCGGTGGTTCCACACCTGAACCTTGGTAGCATTTTCCAAATTTAGTGTGACTACTTCCTAGACACAAGTGGAGGGATTCAATTGGAGAAAGAAAATAGTAAAACCAAGGAAACTGGGTGGACTGCGTTGTTAGCAGAGGGAATCATTTTACAATGGAAGAGCATCCACAAAGTGCAGGGATGAATGTAGGACAATCTCTTCAGTAGTACAAAGGTGTAGGTTCATCAATGGTGGGCATTTGGATTAAGATTGAATCATACCATGTATAACAAAAGGTATTCTAGCCACAACAAAATATTTTTTGTCTAAAGCTGTGAGGTTGAAACATTCATCCTGCTGAAGTGTCCTTGAGCATTCCTCTGAGCTCCAGAGACTGTTCTGTACTTCTGCAAGTGACAAAATCATTTTTCTACGGGGATCAAGGAAGTATCAAACTATTTTTATTAAGGGGAACAATGACATGTTAACTGTTGCTGTAGTATCTATGCAACTGTACAATTTTGATGAAACCTATTGTCATTTAGATGCGTATAGTATTATTTTCATTGATAATTTGGATGTCTTACTATATTACTAGGCTACTGATGGACATCCAAGTTTCCTTGGAAATTTTCACAATATTTTATTTATCTGGGAAAATCAGTCATCACCAATGATCTTACTTTCAGATTGTCACTGTCCCCATCAAAGAGCCAGGCAGCTAAATAGCAGACCGTGACCTGTTCTATAGTTACAGTATGCTTTCATTGATGAATGGGAACAATGTCTGTGAGTTTCAATATTTAACTGTATTTGGGTAGTAGTTGCTATAGAGCTTAACGAGATGCCCTTACATTGTAGGTCTGTGACTCAGGCTGTGACTAGTTACTTTTGTTGCATCTTTGTAATTATCCTAAAATAATTGGACAATAAAAGTAAGTAAGAAAGTAAAAGTAATCAAAAGACACAGTACTAGTGTTTACATGAATTCAACATGTTGATTCAATGATTTCTACATTTTTGTTTTTGTTTTATCATGTAAGCGGAAGAAAAAATCTATTCCACCATATTCCACTTCCATCCCTAAATGAACCACAACTGTGAAACTAGTACAGCATTTATTTCACAGGCAGGTATAAGGCAGGAGCAACATATTATGAAGTGTGATATATAGAGTAACCCTGGTTCAGGACAAAGCAGCATGAAAATGAAAGTCACCTTCATGTGAAAATCTATCAACTGGTAGGCCTTAGGTTTCTCTGTTTAGCCTTTGAGGAATGGAAACATCTTTTTATTTTTTGATGCTTTTCTCAATGAAGGCATGTCTTTATGCAATATCTTGAAAGGATAACACTGGAGCCTTTCATGTGTTATCTTTAGAAGTAGCTTTTAATAAGGAAAAGTAGTTGATTGGGTCATTTACAAATCAGTTTTGACTCAATATATTGTTTGTTCTTCCTAAAAGATGTGCAAA
Organism: Gephyroberyx darwinii; assembly: GCA_900660455.1. Taxonomy (NCBI): domain Eukaryota; kingdom Metazoa; phylum Chordata; class Actinopteri; order Trachichthyiformes; family Trachichthyidae; genus Gephyroberyx; species Gephyroberyx darwinii. The sequence continues at coordinate 2,054 of CABFOQ010031538.1, forward strand.
CTCTTTATTGATACTCTTAACACTCAGATATTAAATGTTAGATATTAGACATCATCATTCCAGGAGTTATTTTGTGAGTGTTTATTTCATCACCCATTTTTCCTTAACCTGCCATGTCTACTTCTGCTTCAGTTAGTGATTTATTTCGTTTCCCGGAATGACTGTGGACAACCCCCAGAGGAGGGGCGTGAACTTGTTGCTTTAAATTAAAGGTGGGCATGTCAAGTAGTCAACTAGTTTGTGAACATTGGAAGTATCAATGTTTATGGCCACGCCTCCTACTCAAAATGCCACATGTGGCTGCACTGCATTATGGTGTATTGATGCTACGGTGGGTGGAGAAATTGTATGTATGTATTGTAAATTGTATGATTGTTGAACGTCAGTACAAAACAGTGAATCCAGAAAGAAACCCTTGCTCTTTGATTCTGAGGGCCTGACACCAAAACCTGATGTTTACTCCTGATGTTTTAGATAGCTGGAAATTTCTCTGCAATCAACTTCATTGCAGCTGCACTGGAAAAACCTTGATGTGACGCCATGTTGTCTATGTCTGTCCAGTTATGCACGCAAGTAAAAAGAAAAACATCACCAAACAACAAATGGGTCCAAAAATGCAAGGTACATTGCCAATAGCTGTTTTTTAACAGTGTTAAATGGTTTCATGGTGGATTTTTGCTTTAAGTGCATGAAGCATGGTGACGTGATATTTCGGGAACCTGTGTATAGGCATATGTCAGAAGACATGACATATGTTCACTTTGTCATGAAAACATTGCATTGAGTTTGATGTATTTTCTGGTGTTCTTTACAGTGGTAAATGAGCTGTAATTCCCTTAATCACTTGTAGAGGCTTTGAAGAGCTGCAACAGGAGACACTGGTCGACATGTATTCACCTGCACTGTAGGACTGCAGATCTGTTCCTCCTCAATCTTGCATCATTGCAGAGTCTGTTGCTAAGGAACGAGTGGCTCATGCCTTTAGTTGAGAATGCTGGAGAAAGGCTGAATAGAAATTGTAGCCGTTACAAAATGCATCCCTGTTGCTACTAAGGTTTCTCTGTTGTTTTGTTGATTAATATGACCTTTACATGATGTACTAATGTTTTGTAAGCTAAGGTATCCATACTGACACCATCCTGACAACACTGGGTTGTTAGGTTGGTTTTTTTGCCTCACATCTTTCCCCTTGCAGTGTTTGATATTCAGAGCACTAGTTGGTTTTGGCGAACCAATTTATACTGCAATCACAAATAACAGGGACGTAAGAAGAAGAGGTGCAGGCTGCTTTTTTTGTTTTAAAGCAATTTTGCAAATGCAGGACAACTGAAGGTTTTTAAAGTTCCAAGTAAAACAGCAAGAGGAAAAACAATAACGTCTTCAATGGAAGTGAATATCTATGGGAAGTGTTCTGACTTTGATACAACATGAAATAAACAGATATGTGGTGATGAATCAACATCATCAGACTGTTGCAATCACAGACGATATGTAATGTGCATGACTCGACAAAACAGTTCCTTGCCCCGGTCAGGAATTAAATGATACACAATTAGATAAGATATTTGTACTCTGACCTTTGAGCTGACTTAAGTGAGAAATTACAGTCCTGATAGTGAGCTAGGAATGCTAATGAACATACTTTGTTCATCAGGCAAGATATTTGATACCATATCCTTAATAAATAATTAATTGTTTGGAATAGCAGATAGGTGCCTTCATTCAGAAATAGGACCCAACATCTGCTGTAAATGTTGTGTTTCCTGATTCACAACCGGGTCAGGAGCTAAGACAGGTTGGTTTTGAAATGGTAGTAATGGTATTTATACTGTTTACCCTCACAAGAGTTGGAGACGGGATTTAATCAGGGATTTGCTTGGGAAGAAAAGTGTTAAGGTTTGGTGCGCACACACAAAACAAAAATCCAGATCATTGAGATACACACACAGCTGCTGAGATTGTGTCTGTGATGTGATTTGGGTTATATTTTTAGCTAGTCATTTCAATGTTGAGGAGTGTTCCATTAACGGGACTACACCGTGGGAATAGTTTTCTTTGGTTTCCTAGTTTAATTTGCCATGGGACTTCTGATTGTTACCCTGATTTATATTCTCATCAAACTTCTGTAATAATATTCACTAGTTTTCTAAGGGCTTTCTGTAAGTAATGACAGACATGTGGAGTGCTATTATATAATGTATCATGAGTTGTATAGTTATAATACATAACAAAAGGCTGGGGAAGTTAAATCTAGTTTTCCATATTGATGATAGGCGGTTTGTAATTGGTGCGCAGTTCGGTTTTACGATGTTGATATTGTGATCTTATCTGCACTCTTGATCTCAACAGCAATAATCTAGTGCTACTTCAGCAGTGTGCAAAAAAATGATGTTTCCTGCTACTACAAATTAAAGTCTGTGTGTTGTATTTCCCTTAAAGCACACACTGACATCCATGTTCGCAACTGTGAAGACAGACTTGATGGCCAATGTCAGAGTCTTTGCCACCTTAATCCACAGCTACTCAAGGAGACCGCTTGGGATTTCAAGCAGGGACCAATAAGCCTGCAATCACTTCGGGGTTTGAGTTGAGCACAAAGGAACATTGTATACTCAAATAGCGGTAGAGACGACACAGAGAGATACAGAAAGCACACAAACAGAAGCTCAGAGTGATCTGTTGGCATAGTGTGGCACCTAAGCAGTTCCCTGGTACCCACTGCATCTCTCTGCGCGTCAATTACCAAGGAGAGTGTGAGGCCTCAAGGGCCTCATGAGCACAGAGTGATGATGATACATCTTTTCCATTGCTGTTAAACTGATTGATTTCGTAACGACCATTGAGATGACAATACACTGAAGTTGCTTAATTAACAGTGTTCATTGACCACAGTCATATAACAGAGGTCCTCCAGTCCTGCAACGCTCTTCATGTTACGAGTTTAAGAGGTTTTCAAATGAGCTGTATCAATATTATCAAGGTTCAGGTGGCGGGTGAGGGGTGCGGGGGGGTGCACAATTTGATTTGATCAACACTGATGGGCGTATAATAAAGACGGTGATCACTGTGAACCATCTGTGTCAGAAAAAAGCTTCCGCTACTTCTGCCAAGTGAAATCTGCTCATATCGCCGCACAGTATCTGTGAGTATGGATCAGCAACAGTTATTTGAAAGAGTTGTAGAAGTCAGTCAACACCACCACTTATCTCACTTATGTTGTGTTTCAATGGAAATGTCGTTTGTGTGGAACGATGATGTTTCTGCAGTAAACAGTGAGTATTTACGAGTTGTACTTCTGTGCCTCAGTAAAGCCTCATGTAAATCTATCTGTGACGCATGGAATAGACCCAACCCTGGCCTGTTTTCTTGATGCATTGACTCACTCAGAAAGCAGCAGCAGAAGAATGCACAATAAGAAAATGGCATCTTTAGAAAGAGGCTTTTTTTTAAAATATAATAATTGTGTTTAATTCTGGAGTATTTTGCTATCAGTGAAAGTTTCTTAAAGTAATTCAGTTCAGTTGCTTCTGTACAAATGATAGAAGAATGATCCAACTTGTTTTTATTTGGGCCAGTCTATGTGATGTAATGGGGATTAAACTGGGCACCTGAAATGAGCATGAAGCTCTCATGTCAGTTCCCCTAGAGGGGATTGATTGTCAATAAAGTGTGAGCTCCTGTTGATTTGAACTTGTCAGATCCAGATACAGGCAGTGAAATTTGTCTTCTGCACACCCCTGACTAGATATACACACAACATATCAGAAGCGTCAGCCATTGAACAGCTGCCTGGAGCAGTTGGGGTTAAGTGCCTTGCTCAAGGGCACTTCGGCAGTGTTGGTGGGCACCATAGCTGTGACACCAGTCATTTTTCCAATCACCTGCTCACAGCTGGAATACACCCTCCTGGTCGGCCTCTCTAACCGCTAGGCCAACCTGCCACCCAGCAGATCCTCTGCTGCATGTAATACTGAACTGCCTCTGTGTTGTGTAGGCAAGTATCAAGTTTCAGCCATGTTTAATCCCTGAGAGGAGTGTTGAAAAACATTTCACAGAAAGTTTACGTCACTGCTAGGTTTATTCTCAGGAGTGCAGTAGCAACAGACTTTCCCCTGACAGATGCATGCCAGATAACAGGGCCTGCACACGCCTCCCTCTCAAAAGGCTCCTTGTTTTGTCATTAGGCTATACAGTTTCTCTCATCTCCAGCTTCAAAACCCCCATTAAATGCATGTAACACTGAACCTGACTCTTGACCCCTGGGCATCGGGGATGAGCTGAACTGGTGGAGCTGCAAACAGAGCATGGGTCTGAGGAGCCTGTGAGGTCTACGGGGTCAGAAGGCCACTTCTGCATCAGCCGTGCTGTCCTCTCTGTGCTGCAGCACCATAGCATTGGCTTAGTGAATGTGACGCTATCCTCCACAGCAGAATGTCCTCCATTGTTCCATCGAACAAAGGCTGTCTCTCTCCCATTGATGGACAGCTAAATTTTTCCTTGTGTTCTGAATAGTAGGGGCGGGGGTGAGCTGGTCAGTATTTTGGAAAGGAAAATGTAGAGTGATACACTCAGCCTAAGCTTTCACTGCAGAGTATGGGAGAAGTATATGTCCTACCCCTGTCTGAATCCGTGAGCTCACACCAATAAGCAGCTCCATTAGGAATCATTTTACCAAAATGGAAAAGGTATCTGTGAGATCACTTAGGGGGATTTCTGAGGCTATGGGAACATAATGTGGTTGAGATTGTTTATTGCTGCAAGGAAATTCTGAAGTAAATTCAATTAAAGCCATGTGTTTTGATGTGCTCTTTGCATTTAGAAATTTCAAATGATAGTTAATTCGGTATGACATTAGACAAAGCATGCTGCATTATATACGTTTACATTCATTCATGTCTTTTCTCGCCACATAAGGATGGGTTGTCTTGTGATGTTTTAATTGCCTTTCAGTTGATGATTTCTTTTGAAAAAGCCGAGACAGTGGTCAATTTAATTTGTCCTAGGGTTTTTTTTCAATTTGTGCATCATCCATATCCTATTGTGGAAGTGCTCATGTTTCCTGCCAGTGGGGTAGGGCTGGAAGCAGATGGCCGCTGACAGAGGAAGGGGCTTTGGAAGGCATTGAGTGAGCAACAGATGGAAAGATGCATATGCCTCCAAGTCCCTTCAGCCTGCCAGCAGTCCCGTGACTAACTGTGGGAAGATTCAGGGCTCATCTAGGTTGGGGATGGATGGCGGATCATGGTGAAGAATCAACCTGGACTGGAGGTGTTTTTATATCATATCCTCAGAATAGAAATGTTGATCTAGGACGAGTTTGTGCCTTGAAATTTAACTGTGGGAAGATTCAGGCCTCATCCAGGTTGGGAATGGATGGAGGGTCATGGTGAAGAATCAACCTGGACTGGGGGTGTTTTTGTATCATATCCTTAGACTAGAAATGCTGATCTGAGAGCAGTGTGTCTCTGTAAGTTTAAATTGTCATGTGACCTGAGCAGTGATCCCAAAGCAGTGCTCTTGTTTGTAGAAACTTTATGAGTAGGGGCTCGGGCTTCAAAATTCATACTGATATTTCTGGACCTCAGGGAACACATTTTCTTCATTGAATAGGAACTGCCGGCTAAAGGAAGTGTGGCATATGTGAGGCCATAATGCAGTGGAGTATGATGGCATACGCTGTGCTGGTTATTGCTTTGGTGTTAGGAGTCAGTTACTCCCACTCTTTGAGAGCTAATTGGGAACACACAGTCTATTTAAAGGTTGCAGGGCTGTGGAAATTAAATGAAATTTCTTATTAGCTCGGGGACATGTCACAGTTTTCTGCATCAATCAGTTCTCAAGGACGTGCTTTAAGTTTGTTTGTTGAAATGCCATAAGATTGTTCTATTATGTGAATAGATCCTGAGTTAAGTGTTGGAGTGTTGTTGCTTTACAATATTGCTACCATTCCACGTCTGCCTGAGTGTGCTGAATCCCCAAAAAGCTCTGCTCTTTCTTAAAAAAAAAAAAAAAAAGTCTGTGGAAACTTACATTGCCATTAAATGATAAATCTGTTTTCCTGAGAATAAAACCAGTTACATAATATTTTACTTCTGCTTCAGCCAACCCAGGGGTAAAATCATGAGGCACATTTGTTGTTGTTTAGAGTGCAACAAGGTTAGATGTGCTGATAATATGCAGCTGTATGACATTTGACAAGCTTACTTGGCTATAAATAGAATAGGGATCCTTACTGTATAGCTTGCATCACTTCTTCCCAGTTTCTTGTCATTGAACTGAGAATAGTTGAACTGTAGTCAGCACTATTTTTCTTTTGAGGTTAGCCCACTGCCAATACAGCTTGCTTAACATGTGCCAGCAGAGTATTATCACCCAGATCCTACATTCCATTTGTAGATGTCATTGTCTTGATGGTCTTACAACGTGTCCTCTGGCATTGTGTTAGCCGTCTTCAAAGGGCTCACTCAGGTGACGTGCCAGATGCTTGTTTTTTAAGTGTCTGTTTGCAGATTGTGGGAAAATGGATATCAAAGTTTCAAAATTTTACAAGAATTGTTGTTGGCTACCACATCATGTTTGTTTTAACAAAGCTAAAGTTTGAATCTGTGCTCTAACAGCTGTTAGTCGGCTTCAGTCCAGATGAAACCATGATATTTTGGTCACTTGTTTTGTGCATCAGAGCTGCGTTAGGAGGGTTTGTTGTAAAGAGATGTTTTATTCTCAGGGAATCACTGGAGAGGAAGTGTAATGTGACCCCCATTACTGTTTATACCCCCATTTCCTGCATTCCCTGACTGGAATAACCCAAAGTTGTTCCACTGCTGCTCTCCCCCTGGCCATGACCCAGGACTTGTGTCATGTGGTGGAGTATGTGAACCTCTCATGTGGTGGAGTATGTGAACCTCATGTACTATAGCCCTTGTAGGAACACATTCACACTGCCATTTTGGGCCCAACATCTGAGGGGTTTCCAGGATGGCCATTCATCTGCGAGCAGAGGCCTTCATTGGGCATCGGCTCCAAGCTGTGAGGTTCTGTTTACTTCCTGTAGCAGTCGTCCTTGGCTGAATGTGGTTCACTTGTTTTATGTCCTGATTGTATTTGTTTCTCTGTTGGGTTTTACTTTTCACCCTTAGCACTTAAGTTTGAATGGATACTTTGTTTGCTCAGCCAAACCCTACTATGAATCACTTGTGTATAGGCAGAATGCTTCATGAAGCAATATATTATCCTGTATTTGCCCCTTAAAATAGCTGATAACTATTAGCAGTGAGACTGTATTCACTATGCTATTGTGACTTTAGTGACCAAAACGTTTTGAAACATTTAAGGTCTTCATCCATTTTTTATTCTTCTCCATCATGCATGCATATAACAGTTTGTGGAAAGCAGAAAACATAATAATACGTTTTGCACATGCGGTTTAAGAATCTAAGTTTATTAATGTGTGTGTGTATGTGTGTGTGTAGAGAGAGAGCCTAATGACTTCAGTGCTGCAGTATTTTGTAGATAGATGCATACATCATGAAAAATATAAAGAGAGTATAAAGAGATTTGCACTGTGTTAAACAAGTAGAGCTTCTTGCAAAAAGACAACACATTTTTCACAGGGTTCAGCCAAATATAAATATATCCAAAGATGAAAAAAAAATTGTGAAGGGGCAAATGTGAATAAAAATTACAGAGGTTATTCATAAGAGTGATTTCCTTAATACCTTGCCAGAGATGTTACTATGGAGATTTGGAAAAAAAGGTCACCATAATGCTACAATTTGCCAAGTAACATTTGTTCCCTTTCTTTTCTTTTGCGGATTTTCAAATGTTCCCTGACACCGAGACAGCACTATGAACGGAGTGACTGTTTCATGTTCTATATGAATGGATGCCTTGCAGCGCGCATTTGAAATAAGCACTTGAGAGACTTGCTCAAGGCTGTATCGATGCAGTTTCTCAATAGGACCAGCTTGGATGATGAGATTCTCCTCGTCGAGGGGCCTGGCATGAAAATTGCACTGTTCAGCAGCCTGACACTGTTCTCAGAAGATGGGCTCTCCTCGATTTTGTGTTCACAGACTGGAACAAACTGCCGGCCTCAGATAAAATATCGTAAGGTTAAAAAGGAAGAATTATGACAGCTGTGTTGCCACACAGTATATCTCACGACCTGCTGCTCTTAGGCCCATTCTGTTGTGAAATTGGACCAACTGGTGTCTAGAGATGCATCCTGCTGCTGCAGTAAGACATGGAGAAGCATTCGTCTCTATTTTGCAAGACATTTATTTTGTCAGCAAATTGGTTTGCTAGCAACACTGTGTTCTTTACTTGCTGGGCCCTGTGTTATTTGTCCAGTGGAAAGTGCTTGTATAGAAATGATGTATGTATAAAGGGAGAGATAACCCACATCACTAATGGTTGTGCAGGTTCTCTAAGGATAAATGCAACTTTTCGTATCTTTGGCTTTTAAGAGACCTCTAACTGAAAAAAGGTGCCTTTTGTTGTGTCAGAATCTGGCGTTGTATCTACCTTTGGCTTGGAAATTTGGCTTTTAAGCTAGGCCCAAGCTAATTCAAAGCCAGAATCTGTCTGTTTATATAACAAAATAAATCTTTCTGTGGTCTCTTCATAGCCAATAGGGCTTTTATTATAGCAAATAGGCACATTTGGCACACTGGTGAGTGAGAGTTGGGGGATGATTAGTTTACTGCTTTGAAAACAAAACCTTTGGCCACACTCACCTTGATGGATAGTCAGATGTCAGGTTGGGAAAAGGCCATCTGACTGGAATCTCAGTTTACACTGTCTAGACAAACTTAGGTCATTTAGCATCAGCCCCCTGTGTCGCCAACCCAGAGGAGCTGTGCTCATGTCTAAATCCAGCCTCAGCCTTCCAGACAAAGGGAAGTGAGGCTACAAAAGCATTGTTGTATGTGTGTAGTCTAGTGTGTAGAGCTCTGTGGTGCATCTCCATCAGTGGCTGAGGATAGTGCAGATCCGCTGGTGGATAGGTAGGCAGTGGCATGTGTTATGTAACAGCCAGAGTAATTGGCCAGAGTAGCTGTGTGTGTGGTACTCTCTGGAAGTGTGGATTTCCCCACACACATCCCCTTCGCCTGGATGGGTGTCTGTTAAGTGCAATACCTTGAGGGGATGAATGCAATGGGATGTTTTGGTTTGTTGGGGGTAGGGAAGATGGAAGGGTAAGAGGTGGGGTGGGGGCAGACAAGCTTCTTTCACAGTACTTGTCTGACAGGGCCAATCCATACCACTTCCTAAGTTTACAACCCCCTTCTTTACTCCAGCCTCACAATTTTCTCCATTTCTATATAGCTCCTGTGGAGGTAATTGCTCCCATATCATGCTTGGACCCCTTTGTGTGCAGTAGGCCCAGGACTAAACATCCTTATTTCTGACAAAGACGAGATCGGATCTCATCAGATAGAGTGCCCCGAGGACAGGTCAACCAGAGGTTGTCTGAGCCTGAGCTACTGGTCTGACGGTATCTGGATGAATGGATAATGCAGCACAGCACAATATTTGTCCTGTAAAGCATCTAGAGGTCAGATTGAGGCTCAAAGTATTTCATCGTGTGGTAATTTGATTATTACATATATGCATTCACATATCAGGGTAAATCTTGTCAATTGCCTATTGAAATATATGATAAAAGTATGAAAGTTTTCACCACAGGTTTGTGTGGTGTGCATGTTTCACTTAAATTTCATCCCCCATCCCTTTAATTTTCTGGTTGTAGATATGTTTTGCTGCACACAAATGTCTCACAGTGCATCTACTTTACTGCTACATCAATTGAGAAAGCTATTATATAATGTACTGGTGGTGTGAATTAACAGGGGTGCCGATGAGTCATTGAAAATACTTCTGGTTGCATATAACCCTATCTGAGCAATGCAACACCTCAGCCTGCACTGACTCAAGGACAGGGGTAGCTACTGCAAAGCCAAACATGGGCTAGTTTTGGATGCCTCTTGAGTTATTGGAAATGCAACCAAAAAGAACCATTGCTCACATCTATTTTCCCTGAACTTGTTGAAGTAGTTTGGTTTGTTTGGTTTTGAACCCTACTTGAACCTCTGGGATCCGTTCTCTTTTAATATATGTCTATTGGAAAAAAACAAACACTCAATCAGTTATCCCTGGCTTGTAGAGACATTTACAGAGTTGATTTCAGATGTTCTTCAAACATTTTTATCTGTTGCCCAATGTCAAGGAGATTCTGCCAATTTGTGTAGCAGAGAAACAGTTTCCCATCTACTCGGGAAGCTAAGCCCCTGGTCTGATTATTTTGAAGTTTGATATGGTTGCATTGAACTTGAATGCAACCTTCATCAGCAGATTTGGAGGACTGAAGATAGAACGGCGCAGCCAGGATTAGCTAAACGCTTGATGTGATTTCATTGACCAGCAATCTTATCACCGTGCTGAAGGTGAACAAACGGTCATTTGATTTTACTTACTTTTGCTTGAAATTTTAAAAGGTTCTTATACATTGAGTTTAGTCCGAAAATGAATCTGATGTTTTAATGTAGGATTTTCATTTAATTCTGTCATTCAAATATGACTGAAACTGAGCCTGCACTGCATTAAAAAGATTATTGAAACAACCACAATCGATTGCCATGGTTTGATCATTGACATATTTCTGACATCTGACAGATATATCAAAATGGAAACCATATGGGCACTCGTACTGGATGAAACATCCTGACAATTTGACAATTTGCATCTCTGTGTAATGACCTAATGAATTATTCATTTCATGTTTTGAGATACATTATTCAACGCTTTTATGAAGTTACCTCAGGCAGATTGCAACTCTCAACAAAGTATACATTTTCAATAAAGTTAACTATCAACTGTCAAACTGTAACACATTTAACTCCGCTGATCATGTAATGCAGCTTTGATTTATCTGCTTTTCAGGGTATCTACGTGTATTTATTGTGAAAGGTGTCATATTTCATTCTGGCATTCATAACTTTATTATAGTGTAGTTTAATAGTAGCTTCAAATTGGTGGCAAGAATAGAGATGCCTTTGGTGAACCCAAAGTAATGACTATATATGGTGAAATATCCACGTTATGCACAGATTTTTTACCCTGTGTTTTGTATTGGTTTATTATGACACCTTTATATGAATGTTTATGAATTACATGACATCTATACTAAGTGACCAATAATATTTACATCAATATTGTATCAATGTTAACATTTGGTATATGGTGAGAGAATCTAGGAGTAATTGGGTTGGAGTGTGCCAATAAGTAGGTTCAGGGTTATTATATTACATTACAGTCATTTAGCAGACGCTTTTATCCAAAGGTGATAGTTGACACTATGTGGGGATCGAACCCACGACGCTGAGACTGAGTGTCTCATGCTCTACTGACTGAGCAATTATTAAGGGTAGACACTGCCTTATTGAGTAACACACTGAATAATGAACTCATGTATTCTTAAGTTATTATTAACATCTATTAAAACTTTGATTGATTGATTGATTGATTGTATTTTTTCCTCCCCTATGTCCTTGCTACCTTTGGCCCATCTTGATGGATTTCCAACATCATGCAACTCTGCAGGTAAGTCTTGCAAATACAGGCTAACTAAGACCTTCGACACACTCAAGAGCACTGGCCATGTTGATAGATATCAGGATGTAGAGTCATTAGAGTTAGTTATTAGACACAGTGGATGGCGAATTAAATAGTTGTTGGATTGACAACACCATATTTGGAGGCTCAGCTAGCCAGCCACATTAGGGCTAACTCTGAGCATTCACCTTACTTTGCCCCGTGGATCCTCAAGCAGATGGTGTTGTGCCCTCTCACTGTCAGCACTCCCAACTGCCAGCTGTTTAAATTAAGGCATGGGTATATCACCTGGACCAAAGCTATGTTTTGTAGCCCTGGCCCCGATCTTGACATTCTGTGTAATAGTATACCGCGAGTCACAGACCTCATACGGCCAAGTAATACTGGTGCCAAAAACCTTTTTTCATGAATTCATATGCCCAGCGAATTTTACTTACTCAATTGATATGTGAGACCTTCTTCCCCTCAACATTCAAGCAGTCCAATTATCCATAAGCCCTCTAATATGTTGACTTAGCCTGCTAATGCTACTGCTACGTTCATCCCCCTTCCCTTTAATTATCTCGTTGGAGATATGTCTTGCTGGGACACAAATGTCCCTCCCTCTGGCTTATTTATGTATGTTTTCAATATATTATTTCTGACATATGCTGCATGAAGGGATAGGGGCATAAATCCCAAGGTGGTTTACAGGCTGAGCAGATCCATTCACTCTCCTCCTGGAAGACCAGGGGGGTGACGGAGTCTTGAGGATTCTTCCGAAGCGTAGGGGATTGCTCATGCCCACAACCTCCAGAGAAGCTCCCAGATGTTTATGCCTTTCTCTTGGCTGGCTTACTTCTCTGCCACTCACAGCATGTAGCAATTTGTCCAATCTGCCTGCTCCTCTTCTCTGTGTAAGCCAGGCATGTAATTATTGTGTACGCTTTGGCCTCGCTGCAGTAGCATAGAAGATGGGTTCTCCTTAGCCTGTAGTGCTACTTCACACTTAAAGGGAACCCAGTGTGTTTCAGGAACTGACCACAAGCTTCCAATTTGACCTAATTGTCAGTCATCGCTATTCAATCATCTGTCATGCATAATAACTGTAAACTCACCAGTATTACAGACACGAGTGACAGTCAGTAATTAGCCACTTGGGAATATTTCTATATCCACATTGTAAAAGTAATAATAACGTTGGACGTCATGGAGTTTTGTTTTCTGCATAGTCAAGAGCTCAACAAGGAATCCAAAGAGAATGTGAAATATGCTTTGGCTTATTTTCAGTTTTACTGCAGTGAATCATGCAAACAGAGGGTGACTGCATACATCTACTTTGAGCGTTGTTTGTCTGTGCACTGTGCAACATTCAGCTAGTGTTCTTTCCTAATTCTGCCTACTCAGTGTATGTGATTATGAAGGACAAAACCGAAAACACCGAACAGTAGGATTGGAGAACACTACACTCTCCCTTATCAGCAAAATCCATTCTTCTGCCCTTCACAGTTATTTAGCTCTGTGAGCTTTGGCTACTCAGCTGGGGTGTAAAGTACTTGAGTAGTTGTACTTCGTTACTATACTTAAGTACTATTTTAGGGATTTGTACTTTACTCAAGTATTATTAAGTTTGTATACTTGTACTCTTACTCAATTACATTTTTCGAGAAAAAAATAATACTTTTTACTCCTTACATTTAAAATTCAGACCTTCAAAGTACAAGTTACAAGTTAGTATTATTTTTTTCACTGGCCAAACTATTAACACTGCGGCCATACTTTATTTAAAACAGCCAATCAGATCCCAATAAATGGAAAATTAACCTGCCCATACACTTGCTGATTGGTCCTTGGGGATCTTTGAGGATCTTTGATTATAGACACCCGCTATCATAATATGACAGTCAGAGAAGCTACAGAAGATGGCCACTAACGTTACGAGTTTTGAGGACGAAGCGGTCGGCACCCATGGGGAATGGGTCAGCTAAGCCAGTATCTTGGTAAATATTGGCTAGCTGAACCCATTTGGTTCCACTAGCATTGCTACAAAATGCTAACAAGCTTCCAGTGGACATTTTAGTAACCGTATTGCTGATTTAAAAATGCTTTTCAAGTCTTTGACAAGATCCTTAGGATTTGTAATATTGAACCAAAAAACTGAATTATCCCTTACTTTTTTGAGCATTGAACTAATTTTAATGCAAAAAAAGACTCCTTTAAAAGTAGAAACTTTTTGACTTTTACTCAAGTGTATTTTTAGCTAGATACTTTTTGATAAGATTTTGAACCGGTACCCATATTTTAACTTAAGTAGAATTTCTGAGTACTTTTTACACTGCTACTCAGGCAGCAGAGCATTCTCCCATCCAAGCCCAAAGTACAACACTTCCCTTGTGTACAGTGGTAAATAATTATAATGCTGTTGGTTATGTATCACTTGGTTTAGGAAGCAATGAAAGTACATTTCCCTTAAGATGGTATCTGTTGTGTTCATCTGTATTCATCTTACTCTAAGGTCAGGTCAACCATACAACACATGAATGACATCAGAGTTAATGGGATCTGCTGTGTTAACTTGACAGTTCGGGTATTTGGGATTTAAAGGAGGCACTGTATGGGATGTCCAGTTTGTGAATGTGAGGAAGTCCAAATATAATTCAGTTCGCTTTCTTTGAATTCTTTTGGGTAAAGGAAAAAGGAACAGCTTCAGTAAAAAGGCTTTATATGTTTCTGAATTGATTGTCATTGAAAAAAAGGCTAGCGAGCTGAACAAACTGAATAAATCCAATATATTCTATTTTTGGTTTCAGCTCAGGTAATATTTCAGCCTCATTCAAGACTTTTATGTCCCAAAATTCTTTTCTTCCCTCTTCCATGCAGTTATAGATAGGTGTTTATATTATCCACGGGGTAAGGATGTAGGGAATTACTGCAAAAAAAACCCAATATACTAAGCAACTTAAAAAAAATAAAGGATATATTTGATTGTATTGCCAATTGTTATGAATTGGAAAAGATGCACATTTACCAGTAACAAGTCGCTGTGTCACTGTCTCCCATTCACTGTTGTTTACGGCTCACAGCTTGTTCCTGATGACATGACCAAGAGTATCTTTGCTCTCTTATTCCTAGCTTTGGGAGATACGTGTTGATGTTTCCAAATCCAGACTGCGCTGCCCAAGATCAAATGGCATTTCTAAATTATGCTTTAGCTCTTCCGGCAGTGTTTGTGAAAATTGCTTCATTGCACTTAAATGCACGTTGTAATTTCTTCTGTCTCAACAAACAAGAAAATAACTACAAGTATGCTTTTAGGAGATTTTTGGTTTCATTTTGCTATAACAGATATGAAGTGTAATTGGCCTGTAGACTTTAGACTTGACAATGGCAGATGGTGATGGGAGGCATTTGTGATCCAGACAGCCACACTATTTTCTATTCCAGTCCTGTCTCTGTAATGATGATAAAATCAAGGGACGAGACAAAGCAACATGGGTGCAGGTGGGATAGAATTCATTCAATGCCACCCTGTAGAGTGCCTTGTGGCTGCTCCAGTTGAATGGAGTTATGTAAGGACTGCAGCCTCATACATAAGCAGGAGA
>CABFOQ010031542.1:4367-27425 GCA_900660455.1 Gephyroberyx darwinii
CGGACGGCGTCTACGTATATATGTCTATGGTCGTGACTATGAAAAATGAGTGAGAGGCCATGCAAATCACAATTGTGCCCAATTCACTAATACCTTGCAACACCAGCTCCCCAACTGTAGCACATATAAGATGGTTTGAAAGACTTTGCACATCCATTCAGCACGGCTGCTACCATCGCTGTAAGGGCAGCAAGGGAGAGGGTTTTCCATCCTAGAATCTCAGATCAGATCAGAAAATGTTCCTCTTATCAAGCACTTCAGAGGGCAAGGGTGCCAGGTTTGGTGGATTATCCTTACAGCTGAAGCAATCTGCACTTACTGTTGGTGACAAAGGGGCTGTTTGCTTCTTTGTCTTCTTTTCGAGGGCTTGTTTGCACCACAACATGATTTACATGCATTTCTCAGTGAATAAGATGAAAACTCTGCGCTTTCAACTCAAGTAAATGCTCAGATTACCCTTGTAACTTGAATGTGGACCTGCATCTTTTGCAGTAGGCTACAGTAAATGCATGCAGTTCCAGTACCGTCCAATGCCCAACTAATAGTAATCTGGTGCAACTATAATGTCTGGAGCTAACCCTGACACTGCCAGGGTTCGAGGTTGGTAAAAATGGATGCACTCATTATACTCTGAGGTCCTTTCCTTGTTAATAGCCTGAACCAGCAGATGGTGAACACCACAATAAACTCCAGTCATATAAGGTGGTGCACAAACACACCTATGCTCAACTAACCCTCCTGCCTGCAGCATCACAAACCCCAACAACCCTTATGATGCACTGCAGTATAGATGCCTTGTTAAATAAGATCACATCAAATCACAAGATATCACCCTAGTGAAGCAAAACTGAGGAGTTTCATTCCAATAAAAATTCAATTGTCAGCTACTCTTACAAAATGATTGCAGACAATAAATATGAAGCAGTCGCTGTTTAGTCAATGTTTGTGTGGGAACAGATTTAGAGAGGGAGGCTCTGTGTGCGTGCATGTATACATACATATGTGTAGATTTATCACATACATCCATGTCTAGGTAGCAGCTTGAGTTATGTAATTTATCTACGAGGAAAGTGTCATGACTGCATGCTGTCCCCGAAATGTTGATTCACTCAGGGAGATTTGTGAAGGAACCCGGTGGCGCTGGCGTATTTCTTGCCTTTTCACTCCATAGAAATTCAGTGTTCAGTGTACTTTTTCACAGCCAAGAAGCAGTATTGAGTGAAGGTGCTGCTTCTCGTTGCCAGCCAACACGTAACAGATTCTGTGGACAGAGATGAGTGTAAAATGAGCTGCAACACCCCTCTCATTCAACAGGTTGGCAAGCAGAAGAGCTCCTCGTCTCCAGTGACGCAGGGACTCCAGCTCCATGCCAGGTGAGTGATGTTAGTTTGTATTACAACCCCGAAACAGAGGGAGAAAATGTTGTCCAGACTAATGTGCATTGATGTGCAGAGAGCGATGGAGGCAGGGGGGGAGAGAGAGAAAGAGGCTGGCTGATAAACAGGGTTGCACTCTGATTGAACCCCAGATCCACCAGCGACATTCAGCAGGCTTTGCTGCTATCAGGATGTTACTAGGGAGCAGAAAAGCTCTTCAGTTTGGATTCATATCAAGGTTCCCGGCACAGAGTGGTGGGGCAGCCATGATGTTCCTCCAAACCACGCAGTACTCATTTTTGTAATCAACATTTTATTTTATTTTAGAAAGGACAAGATACAACAAACACACAAACAACAACAGTGGGGCACACACACATGTTGAAAACAGGAGCAGTAATGAATTAAAATAAGAGACTGACATTCCCAAGCAAAATACAAATAACAGTAGACTGAAAAGAAAAGGAAAATAATAGTACCCAGCCACCCATTTCTACTAACTTTTAAAGCTGGCCTGCTCCCGGTCTGATACTACTGGGTATGGAGGAATGTGGGAGGGGGGAAAGCCCTTCTTTTTTTTTTTAAACCTGGGCTCTACTACTCCAAAATCGTCATTGATACCACAAAGTAGGTTAAAAAACATTAGATTAGATCGCCTCAGCAGTCACGAAATGGGCTCAATGGCTGCAATGTAACCGTAGGGGCGAGTGCGCACGATCAAACTACGTCCACTAAAAGTGCTTGTTTTTGCCACTGACTGGCGCATATTTTTAATCGTGTGTCTGACAAGTGTCTGACAACATTATGGAAAGGATCGCTACAGAAATTCACCTTTGTTCATCCAGAAAACCAAAATCTCGTTCAAGGAGAAGTCTCGCTCTGAAATCTCGCGAGAGGGAGAGTTGTAGAAAAGGATGCTATGAACGGAAGAATTTAGTCCAGTTGATTTTGTATCCTGCCATTTCTCTAAATAAATCAAAGAGTTTTAGGACTTGTGGTAGTGATGCCCGAATATTAGATATAAAAAGAAGGCAATCATCTGCATATAATGAAAGATAATGTCTAGACTGGTCTATGGTTATAGGAGATATTGTGTCACTTTCTCTAACGGCCTGAGCCAAGGGCTCTAGAGATAAGGCAAAGAGGAGAGGGGAATGAGGACAACCCTGTCTAGTTCCTCGATGTAACTGAAAAGCTTGTGATTGACAGGTTCCTGTGAGAAGTGATGCTGTAGCATGACCATATAAGGTTTGTATCATAGAGATGAAAATAGGCCCAAATCCAAATCTCTCCATCACCAGCCATAGATAACTCCATTCCTGCCTGTCAAAAGCTTCATGAGCATCAAGAGAGAGAGTACAGCACAGTCATCTGGCATACTATCTGCAACATCAATAACATGTAGGAGCCTCTTTACAGTATCAGATGCTACTCTCCCTTTCAGGAATCCCGTCTGATCAAAATGAATTAGCTTCCCAATTACCGACTCCATGCGAGTGACCAGTACCTTGGAATAAAGTTTTACATCTCCACAGATCAGCGAAATTGGGCGATAACCTGAACATTCAAGTGGATCTTTACCTTTCTTAAGTAAAATGGTGATGAGTGCATTTCTCTGATCCCTGTGAAAGGATCCCTGTTCAATGGCAAAGTTTATTGAGAACCGTGACAGTCGCTGTTGAAATTCAACTTGACTTGCAGCCTCAGTTTTCAGCACTTGGGTTACCTTGATCTCAAGATCTCCCACCAGAAGCTCTGAAGTTCCTTGGTTTGTGACAACTTCTCTCCGCTAGGAACTTGGGTCCTGTGAGCCAGTTTGAGTTAATCAGCTCTGCTACCTTAAGGCCCCTTGAGGCATGATCAGCAGGGTTCTCCCCTGTGTCGATGTAGTGCCACTGTCCTGGGTCAGTGGTTTCCCAAATTCTCTGGACACGGTTTGCGACGAGGACATGAAACCTTCGCCCTTTGTTATTAGTATAACCTAAGACTACTTGTGAATCTGTCCAAAAATACTCTCTGTCAACCATGAGCTCTAGCTCCTCCTTCAGCATATTTCTCACAGCAGCAGAGATCACTGCTACAGTTAACTCTAGTCTTGGTATGGTGACTGTTTTTGTAGGCGCAATATTCGCTTTGTCCATGATCAAGGTGCAATACACCATATCTTCACTCACCAATCTGATGTATGTGCACTGACGATAGCCTTGACTGCTAGCATCTGAAAAGTGATGCAGTTCAACTCTCAGGACCTTTCCGAAGTTTTCAGGTGTGAAGCATGTTGGGATCTCTTTCCTGGTAGGATGAATGGGGGGCCAAGAATCCTAATGCATCATACACAGAAGCCACGATTGAGATAATTCCGCATCGTGTAGCTGATTTCTCATCAAGCGAGACCCTGAAGGAGAAGGCGTCACTCTCTACATTCCACATTACTCCTAGCACTCTCTGTACTGGAAGATCATCGTAGTTGAGATCCACCTTCTTCACCTCAACAGCATGTTCAGTGACACCGATAGACTCCAGTACCTCTCGATTGTTGGAAAGGACACTTTAGCACACACAGCTTGGGCTTCTTTCACCAGCTTGATTGCCTCATCGACAGATTCTAGGCTCATGAGGCCATCATCTATATAGAAATGCTTTCTGATGAAGCTAGCTGCTGATGGGTACTCTTTCTCATTTTGGCTGGCAAGATGCTTCATGCCATAATTGGCACAGCCTGGAGATGATGATGCTCCAAAGAGGTGAACCTTCATACAATATTCTCTAGGCTCTGAATCTGTATATTCATTTTCCCACCACAGGAACTGCAGGTAATCTCTGTCTTCTTTGCTAATGTGCAACCTGTGGAACATTTTTTCCACATCACACGACTGCAATGGGATGTTTACAGAATCGGCAGAGCACTCCAGTCAGCCCATTTGTGAGATCAGGTCCTGTTAGCAGATGATCATTCAAGCCGTCATACTTTGCAGGGCAGTCAAAAACTACCCTGATCTTTTCTGGTTTCCTACGGTGATAAACCCCCTTGGTGTTGAATGTACCATGCATTTCCTGATTCTGGTTGCTTGTCTGCTCTCTCCACATCGCCATCTTTGAAGACACCTTCCATAAATCTCACATAATCATTCTTGAATTTAGGATCTCTGTCCAGTTTCTTTTTAAGGTGCTTCAGTCGGACTAAGGCAAGCGTCTTATTGTCTGGGAGGTGAGGATGTGCTTTGAAGGGAAGGGGCATCTCAAGGTGGCCACACTTGTTCTGCTGGATTCTTCCCTTTAAGACCTACGCTTCCTATCCAAAACTCTTGAACATGCTGTCTTTAATCAACTGTCCTTGTCCTACCTCCACCAGAACAACCTCTTGGACCCCCACCAGTCTGGGTTCAAGGAGGGTCACTCGACCAAGACGGCCCTCCTTGTAGTGACAGAGTCGCTCCATGCCGCTAAAGCAAACTCTCTATCCTCTGTCCTGATACTCCTGGACCTGTCTGCAGCGTTCAACATGGTGAACCACCACATCCTCCTCTCCACCCTTGAGGGGATGGGTGTCTCAGACTCTGCACTCTCCCTATTTGCATCCTACCTGACGGGTCGCTCCTACCAGGTGATGCTAAGAGAGTCTGTGTTAGAAGCACGCAGGCTGACTACTGGGGTTCCACAAGGTTCGGTTCTGGGTGCTCTTCTTTTTTCCATCTACACAACATCTCTCGGTTCTGTTATCCACTCCCATGACTTTTCCAACCACTGCTATGCCGATGACACCCAGCTGATCTTGTCATTTCTGCCCTCTGACACACAAGTGGAGGCATGCATTGCTGCGTGCCCGGCAGACATCTCAGAGTGGAGGACGATGCACCACCTGAAGTTCAACCTGGACAAGACTGAGCTGGTGTTCCTCCCGGGGAAGGGTTGTCCACACCGAGATCACCATTGACAATGCTGTGGTAACATAAACTCGGACTGCGAGGAATCTGGGTGTGACCCTGGACGACCTACTGTCATTCTCGGCAAACATCGCATCAGTGACATGCTCCTGCAGATTCCTCCTCTACAACATCAGGAGGATTTGCCCCTTCCTCAATGACGAGACGACGCAGGTGCTCATCCAGGCGCTTGTCATCTCCCGCCTGGACTACTGCAACTCCCTCCTTGCTGGTGCCTCGGCGTCTGCCATCAGACCTCTGGAGCTTGTTCAGAAAGCTGCAGCTTGTCTGGTGTTCAACCGCCCCAAGTTCTCCCACACATGGCATTCAGCACATTAATAGCATAAGCAAATTGCGTACGTTATGCAAGACATTGTGACCTCCCCAAGACAAGGATATCTTATGGAGAGAGTGGCATGTATGCCTATCAATGGCTGCTGATACTTATTTAGTAAAATATATGACTCCTTAGCTTAGGGGTGCCAGTTGACTGCAGTTCCCAGGGTCCTAGGGGGCGTGATATCGCTTGGGAGGCCAGTGGGTTTTGCTGCTGGTGGGTGGGCGGTCAGGTAGGAAGTAAACGGCATGTTTGGTTTCCCTCTGGCAAGCGAATACTGTTGTTTATGTTGACAATTTGCAAATTGGTTTTGGCCCGGCAAACAGTTTACTGCCAAGCGGACACACTGACAGGGTTGCAGGGCATCGGTTTAGCCGGTAGCATGACCAAGGAATTGGAGATTCCTCCTGATAGGATTGCCTCATCCTCGGAATTGGAGACAGCGAGTGACATTGTGACGGCGATAGCTAGCGAGAATGTGAGAGCTTCATCAGCATAAGCAGTAACAGAGCAGCACAGTGTGCAGAGCGGCAGCAGCAGAGAATGAGCAGTGAGATTGATTATTTAAATAGACCGCGCAATTGTAGTGGCTATGCATACACTCAGCTGACACGTCAGCTGACTGAGCTGTCGCACCATAACTCCGCTATGCTGGAGCTTTGCTCCATTTGAATACTGGCCAGCTTTCAAGGACCAAATTAATCAGACTCAAGATTATCCAAGTCATTATGGGTGCTGTCCCTTTAAGAAAGGTAAGCCTGGGAGAACAAAGGGGTTGGACAGAGAAAAGTTTGAGAGGGAAGAAGTGAGCTCTGTCTTCTGGGGCCATTCATAATTTGAAATAAATAAGTAGTTGAATAAGTTTGAAGACCAGGAGAGAGGAGCACGGACCGTCACTAGTGGAAAGGATTCAACACCAGGCCGGGATCTAGAGCTACCAGACCCAACCACTGGTGAGGTTGATCCTTTTGGAGCTATTCCTGTTTTTTTGTTTTTTTTGATGCAATGCATTGTTGTTTTTGGGGGTACATTTTTGCATTTTGAAGGGAGAGCACTAATCACTGGATGTGACAATTATTTTGGAACTATTAGTACTATTTTTGGACTATTGGGATTATGGTTTTGAGTTTTCACTGAGCGTTTTAGGCATTTGAATGGGGTTAAGTTTGGTTGGGGAACTTTTGCTTATTAAAGAGGTTGAGACGGCTTGAAGTGTTTCTGTTTCCCTTCCTGAAATGTGGCAACACCAGGCCCATAATTCCAGGCCCTAACAGTACGAATTGCGGTGGATCCCGAACTTTAATACATAACTAGGCTTTGAGAAGTAGCTGATTGTTATAAAACCTGATTGAAATTTCTCAAAAATGTTATTCTTCATGAACAAAACTGAGAGGAAATGACTTTCTAAGAATTTTGAAAGTAAGGACAATTTGGAGAAGGGTCTATAGTTGCTGAGAGCAAGAGTTGAGTAGGTTTTTTTAAAAAGATGTTAAACTATGGCATGCTTAAAACGAGAGGGGACAGAGCCAGTGGGGAGGGAGCTGTTAATGATTGACAAGATGGTAGGACCACACTGTTCCCAGAACCTCTTTCAGCAGCCCAGTAGGAATGATATCTGTCACACATACATCTACCATCTCCTCCTCCTCTATGGTAAAACCAAAGGATAGCATGAGGTCGAGGGTGTGCCCTTTGGAATGACTAGCCCCTTTAACAGATTGAGCCAGACTATAAGATTCAAACGTTTCAGAAAATGAACTGACAGGATGGGACTGACACCAGACATGAATATTAAAATCTCCAAGTATAAGTATTCTGTCATACAGAGCAGGACATGCAGTCAGGGGAGGCAGAGCCTCACCTGTTATACTCCAATGAAAATAGCTAAAAATAATAATAATAATTAAATAAATATTAAGATTTTCCCATTGATCTGTATTATAAATGTCATTTCTGTATGATTCCAATAATGTGTGTGTTTTTATAGTTAAAATAGCCAATTTTGCGGAGCTCCGCTGCAAATACAGGGAGAGACGAGAGGTGAGGCAGCAACAAGCTCAGCCTCTCCTCTGATTGTGCAACCTCTCAGAAACTGGATGGAGCGTGGGCAATAAGCGCGTGCCTGTTATTATCTCTCAGAGAGATAAGTAACAGCAATTAGCATATTGTAACTCTCATAGGTGTTGAGCCTCGTACTAAATCACTTTATTCCACTCAATAAAGGTTACAGTCCCTGTTAATATTGGGTGGTTACATCGAATGACAATAGCCTATAGGCCTAGTGTCATGGTGAGGTTATTCAAAGGTGGTTGAATTGCGAGAGGATATCACTGAAGGCCTAGGTGTAAAACACACGGCCAGCCACAGGTATAAAGATATTTAGGCTCCCTGGTGTCGTCATCAAATTTCACTGAAAAAGCACCAGGGAGGCAGCTATCACATCTGCCTCATTGAGGGGGGCGTGTCTTGAGCCCATGTAACTGACTCTCTGATACTAGCCAATGCCTCCCCAGCCATTGACCTCACCGCACGTCACTGATACAGAGGCATGATTACAGCCAGGAGTTCAGACAATTCCCACTATTAAATCTGCGGGATCTGTAAATTAAAACCCACAGTAAAGCCAGCTTGTCATTAATTAAAAAACTAAGGTGCTCAAATGTTGAAAAGGAGCCAAAAGAGAGTTGGGAGCATTTGTAGGCATTCTTCTGGATTACTGCTAAACCACCACATGATCAGACAGTCTGGGCTGGTGAAAATATGAGTAATCTGGAGGGGAGGCTTCAATAAGTGGTGCTGTATAACCCTGGTTTAACCACGATCATAAAAAAAATTCAAGACAATTTGACATATTAAACTCTTGGCAAATGAATGACTTGTTTGACAGTGATCTAACATTCTACATGCCAATACTGAGAGAGTAGTTATTGGAAGCAGGTGGGAGAGAAGGACACTGAGTTGACTCATTATTAATATTCTTATTATTATTACCAGTAGGTAGAGAATAAGCAGCTCTCTAGGTATGGGGGGGCATCTACAACTTACCCTGGCCAGGATGAAGCTATGGTGAGGCACGGGCGGATATCAGTCCTGTTGTGAAGGTCAGCCGTGGACTGGGACCCTGTCACCTCCACCTCGTGGGTGCTGGAAGGAACCGCAACAGCGACCGGAAGGATGGTTGAGTCCCCAGGGGTTGCATCACCTTACAGGGGGGCGAAGCGGGTTGGACAGGCTGATGGGTGGAAGTGAAGCGACTCGGTGATGGCAGACCGGTGATATACTTTACCACAGTCCAGACCAACTAGCTAGCTGGCTAACTAGCTAGCTAAACACCTGGTTTTGACAGTGTTCTTCAAGTCAAATGAAGGCATACTTGTGTAAATCGTACACACATCTGAATATGTGTAAAAAACAACAACAACAACAACAACAACAAAGTAAAACCAAATTAAACCAGTCTAATCATTTTCGGGGTGTAATCCAGTAAAAATACAGATTAAGTCTCCAAATCAGTCTAGTGCAAATTCAAATACAAGCGCCTTACTGCCAATGCCACATTGGCTAACCGGTTTACGCGTGTTGCTCGACTATTTTCCAGCAGTGCCCGGTTCCACGGTTGCCATAGAGATGACGTCATGCTGCAGCAAGGGAGGAACGGCGCAGCCGCGCATCAAGAGAGAGACAGTCTGTACGCAGTTCCCCACCATTCAGACTGTCAACTGAGCCAAGAGGACTAGGACCCAACATCCGGAGCTTGGATCCTGTAATCTTCATCACCGTTTTCCAGCTTCCAGTGAGCCACTTCGACACCGCAGCTTCAACATGCGTGAAATCGTGCACCTGCAAGCCGGACAGTGCGGGAATCAGATTGGAGCGAAGGTATGCAAAGATGCACACACCCACCGCCATTTTAAATGCAAGCGCAAAAGGTTTGATTTGACTGCAGGATTTGTGATTGAATATAAGCATATCCTTGTT
This sequence comes from Gephyroberyx darwinii, assembly GCA_900660455.1. Taxonomy (NCBI): domain Eukaryota; kingdom Metazoa; phylum Chordata; class Actinopteri; order Trachichthyiformes; family Trachichthyidae; genus Gephyroberyx; species Gephyroberyx darwinii. The sequence continues at coordinate 13,982 of CABFOQ010031542.1, forward strand.
GCTGCCTACATCTCGGCCGTGGAGATTGTGCTTGTCACGGGAAATGAAACCCCTAAATAGGTCAACATAGTTGGCCGTGGTTGTATAAGACTCCGATGGGGGCGGCGTACAATAGCATCCTTTGGATGGGCGGTGGCGAGCCGAGACATCCCCACTGTTGTCGATTAACGTTATTTCCTTTTCTCAGCGAAGTCCTGACCTGGACCCGACCGTCAGTGTGTTGCAAACATCACTGTTGTGATTCTGCCCGTGTCACAGCGTAGATGTTTTATTAAAAAAAAAAATCAGATATTTTCCCAGCAAAGTAACGATCGAATGAATGAACACGCGTCACCCGTGTATGTATGTATGTATGTATGTGTGTGTGTGTGTGTATGCGCGTGCGTGCCTCTGTCTGCCTGTCTCTGTCTGGTTTTCACGGGTTTTTATAACACAGATTAGACCGTATTTAACGATAATTCTAGCCTGATGTCGACCTACCCTACTGAAAACAAAGGGCTTTGAATAAACTCCTTTTCAAACAGTGGATTCACACTCTCTTTGAATGTCTCTGTTGTTAGTGTCCCTGTGATCCAGAGGTCAGTTTAAATATCATGAAATGTCAAGATAATACAATGACAAAAGGTTAATTCAGACAAGACAATGTTATGCATGTGTTTATTTTCCCCACCATGACCCCACCCCTCTCAGTCTAATCTACCTGTCTGTCTGTCTAGTTCTGGGAGGTGATCAGTGATGAGCACGGCATTGACCCGACAGGAACCTACCATGGAGACAGTGACCTGCAGCTGGACAGAATCAGTGTCTACTATAATGAGGCCTCAGGTCAACACACACACAGACGTCACTTAGTCGCCTCCTAATGATCCATAAGGTTTTGGTTTGTTTTTTTTAAATAAAGTATTGACATCTGTGTTCTAGGTGGGAAGTACGTGCCTAGGGCCATCCTAGTGGATCTGGAGCCAGGCACTATGGACTCTGTCCGCTCCGGCCCCTTTGGACAGATCTTCAGACCCGACAACTTTGTCTTTGGTATGGAAACGAGTGGCTACGCACAAACACATATTGCTCTTCACATAAAAGGAAGGTCATTACCTGTAAATGTTCTGCAGAGAAATAACACATGCCATATAGAGAGGTAAGGCAAATTCATTCAATTCAGACACTTTGGCCTACAGAACAAACAAATACAATCAGAGAGGTAGATTGAATGTTCAAAGGGTGTTATCTGTAGACAGGCGGACGTCTACAGTACTTCAGATTGTAATAAGTCCTTTGCGTCCAGGCCAGAGTGGAGCGGGAAACAACTGGGCCAAGGGCCACTACACCGAGGGAGCCGAGCTGGTGGACTCGGTCCTGGATGTAGTGAGGAAGGAGGCTGAGAGCTGCGACTGCCTCCAGGGCTTCCAGCTCACACACTCCCTGGGTGGTGGTACCGGCTCCGGAATGGGCACTCTGCTCATCAGCAAGATCCGTGAGGAGTACCCCGATCGTATCATGAACACCTTCAGCGTGGTGCCCTCTCCTAAGGTACAGTGGCATGTGTAACTGCTATGCCTTATGTCACACTGCTTATATTCTGATCTTTCTTCCTGCTTTTACCTCCTTGTCGTTCATCTCCCTTTGCCTCCTCTCCCTCTAGGTATCGGACACAGTGGTGGAGCCCTACAACGCCACCCTGTCAGTCCACCAGCTGGTTGAGAACACAGATGAGACCTATTGTATTGACAATGAGGCACTGTACGACATCTGCTTCCGCACCCTCAAACTCACCACACCCACCTACGGAGACCTCAACCACCTGGTCTCTGCTACCATGAGTGGGGTGACCACCTGTCTCCGCTTCCCCGGCCAGCTCAACGCTGACCTCCGTAAACTGGCGGTCAACATGGTACCATTCCCCCGTCTGCACTTCTTCATGCCGGGCTTCGCCCCCCTGACCAGCCGGGGCAGCCAGCAGTACAGAGCCCTCTCTGTGCCCGAGCTCACTCAGCAGATGTTTGATGCCAAGAACATGATGGCTGCCTGCGACCCCCGCCACGGGCGATACCTGACCGTAGCCGCCGTGTTCCGTGGCCGCATGTCCATGAAGGAGGTTGACGAGCAGATGCTGAACGTGCAGAACAAGAACAGCAGCTATTTCGTGGAGTGGATCCCCAACAACGTCAAGACGGCCGTCTGCGACATCCCACCTCGTGGGCTCAAGATGGCCGCCACCTTCATCGGCAACAGCACAGCCATCCAGGAGCTGTTCAAGCGCATCTCCGAGCAGTTCACCGCCATGTTCCGTCGCAAGGCCTTCCTCCACTGGTACACTGGTGAGGGCATGGACGAGATGGAGTTCACCGAGGCAGAGAGCAACATGAACGACCTGGTGTCCGAGTACCAACAGTACCAGGACGCCACCGCAGAGGAGGGAGAGTTTGAGGAGGAAGGAGAGGAAGAGGTGGCTTAAGGCTAACGCTAACTCCCTCTCATTTCTCTTCTGTACTAATTCCATCCATCCATCCATCCATCCATCCATCCATCCACTTGCTTCAGTCCTGCTCTGCTGTCTTTCTCTGACTTTGTTCTTGTTTTAAAATCCTCCCCTTTTCAGTTATTTGTTACCCCTGTATTGTCTCTGTTTCCTTCACTTTCTCTCCACCTTTCTCTCTGCTTCTCACTGTCCCATTCTTCCAGCCAGAGTAGGACTCTCAACACTAAATTCACTCTCATCTCAGTGCTCCTATAGAGTTAGTTTAACACACAGGTGTGCTTGTCGTCTTTAAGGCCCAAACGCACTGGAATAAATGTTTTCTTATAGTTAAAACCGTGTTCGCGTCCCCCTTTTGTGTTATGACTCGAGCCGTTTGGTGACAACGCAAGCTCGTCCAGTCCTTTTTGAGCTAGGTTAATGGGGTTTCTTTTGTTTTTTCCCCCCTAGAGCTGCATAGTTTTTGTTAGTGGGTTAATTTGGGTGTTGCCACGTGCATTAAGGGGTTATTGAGCTCATCTTTCAGCCTCTGCAGGGTTGCATCCAAATTGCATAGATGATCCTTATCCAGTCCAGTGCGTTTGAGCCTTTAGTCAGTAGCTTTTTGTTAATGTTTATTGTTCTTATTCAACAAAACAATACCATTGTTTTGTCACTTATTCTATAGAGCTGTTGTTTTCAACCAACATAAAGAGTTTATTCACTTGACTAACCTGGCATTGATTGAAATAAAGTTGTGGGGAAAAAACATCTTGTTGTGTTGTGATGCATTTTACAGAATACTAGTCACTTGGCTTGTTGATAGAAAACAAGTAGATAACTAACCCTCACATTATTTATTTACATTTTTGCTGATCTGCCTTGCCTGACATACTCCAAACATAATATCTAATCATTTGTTTTAAAGGGTCATCACCTTTTGCCTTTTGTTGTAAAGGCAATCCAAAATGGAGGTCTGCAATGCTTTTGACGTTAGGCAATTAGCCTCACTCACCACAAGGGGGCAGTATGACAACTGACCATTGCAGTGTAGAGCACCATAGTTATGTGATGTGAAGCTGACTAGTTGCAATACTGGCCTGTGCCAGGACGTTTGTGCCCCTTTCCTTGATTTCCAATGACCCCTGCAACAGCAAACACTGATAGGTATAAAGGGAATCAATCAAAGCAAAACACAGCCTTGTTTTTTGTTTTTATTTGACTGAACACTAACCAATCATAATGTTAAAAATAAACTCATTTTTTTCTGTGTATATAATAATTTTAATATCTATCCTTCCATCATGGATAATTATACCAAGATGAAAGGACCTCTTTCCATCTTAATCCAGCAATGAACAAACAGATCTCAGACCTTAATAGCAACTGATGTTTCTTCTGCAATAGCATAAAAGGAGGCCTGTCCATGCTGATTTGTCTTTATGTAATGAGTGAATGGGAAATAGTTCCAATGGTTATGTAGAGAATCACCATATGAAAAAAGAAATAAAGGATGGAAGGCATCTTTATTTTGATTTTATGCAAAGCTCACTGAGGTCACTGAGCAGGAAGTCTATTCTTGTACATAACTTCTTCTAATTGTAGCTGCACATCCAGATCCAGCGGCGCGTACCGTGTGTGCGTGCATGTGTGTTGTGTACCATGTATTTACTGACTTGACTGTGGTATGGCTGTAAATTTCCATAACAGATGAGGAGATATAGGACTGAAAGACAGAGAGAAAAAAGACAGACATCAAAACACAAGGATGTGAAAGTGACAGAAATGGAAATGAATGCTAAGAGTTTAGAGAGGTAGTCTTAGAGATTATGAGACGTCATAGGCCACACACACAATGACAGAACAGAACACATACATAAATCAGGAAGTGTGTCACTCTAGTGCTGATTGTGCAGGCTGATGCTACTGCGTCTGTCTGTGTCTGTTGATACCATTGTTAGAAAAAGTCTCCTACCCAGCGCACCTGTTGAAGATCTCTCCTCTTCTGGAAAACCACATGGACACAGACACATATAGACAACATGGGCTCCAGACTGAAGTAAGTTTAACATCTCATTTTCACTCTACCTCCATCGTCTCTCTGCCCTTCTGTCTGTTCTTGCGGCTTTTATTACTTCCTCTCACAATTGCACAGGAAGTTTCCTACAGCTTTTCTGTTGCCCTCTATGACAGAGTTGCCACTTTATTCTGTCTTGTTCAAAGCGGAGCCAAATCTTCCTCTGTGTTTATTTTGAAAGGCCATTAATTAGACTCAGCTGTATCTCCACACCTATTCTGTCTAATAGATAAACCATAATTTACCACTGAACATAAGTGGAGAGCAAAATATTCTTGGTTTTGGGAAATTATGAATAGCATGATGTGAGACTTGAGGGTTGGATGACTTCAAATGAACCTACATGCTGTAGGTGTTCTGTCCCGCTGGCCTTCCTCTCACCACCAGTGCTGTGAATGCTTTATTCCTGTTAGAGAAAACCCTGAGCGAACGTTCTACTGGTTCTTTGAAGCAACTTGCCCCATAGCCAAAGACAAAGGTGAGTCCTCAGCACACCTGGGTCAGTGCAAATATTTCCTTACATATATTTGTTTTAGTCTGCTTGAAGTACCAGATTAGGTGGGGTTTACCACAGGAGAAAAAATAAGTTGCCAATCACAGAAAAGGTAGTGAAATTGTCTTTCACATCCTGTCCTGTGATTCTGGTGCTCAGTGTAACGTCCTACATGACAAACCCATCTGACAACTATGTTGGCTAAAACAAACTATAAAATGCAATACTGTTTGATCCGTGTATGATTTATTATAAAACTATAAAAGGGAGAGTGAGATAGAGGGTATGAAGGTATGTGTTACTTTTGAGCGAAGGGTTGCTCATACTTCCTGTCATGTGATCAGAAAACCACACAGTCTCATCTCACTTGAATCCATCTGATAATTTCTCATGGTAAAAAAAAAAAGGGACTTTCAATGTTTTTGATTTTTGCCCAGTCATTTGTTGTTTGTTGCATTTTTACATTTTTAGCTTTTTAACAACTTCTTCCTTTTGATTGTGTTTCCCATTTTTACTTATTTTTTTATATATTTTGCTATTCCTCCTTTAATGTGCCCTGAAAACTCAGCTTTCCTGTTAGTACTTTATAAATAACGTATATTAGTACTAGCATATACTGTACGTAAGACAAGTAAGGCTTTTTGTGGAGTTGAAAGTGCAGGAGTGTGGTTTGTTTGTAGGTAGTAAATGTGACCTGTGTGTTGTATTTTTGTTTTGTTTTACAGATCCTGGTCTTCTGTTTCAGTTTCCAGAGGAATTCAGTGATGAGGTATCCAACCATGTCTCTTCACAACGTATAATATTTGTGGATGTAATGTCATATTGTGATGATATTGGTTGAAAAGAGAACATTAGAGCATGTTGTCTCTGTCTGTTCGCAAATCTCTTTACACACACACACACACACACACACACACACACACATCTTTCTGTCTCACTCTCTAGGAGTCCTGTAAAACATTGCCCAGATTCTGCTTCCCCTATGACGTACAAAGGTGAGTTTTGTAAGGCCGGGATTATTTCTCCCATTGTCAATTCATATCTGCGTTTATTGCCTTAAATTCATCTTCCTGCCTGTCTGTCTGTCTGTCCGTCTGTCTGTCCGTCCGTCTGTCTGTCTGTCTTTCTACTCGTCTTTGTTCATCCCATCCATCCGACCTCCTATTCAGAGTGAGGGATGGGGTAGCGGTGCAGCATTTTACTTTCGTCCTGACTGACTTGGAGGGATGCCAGCGGTTTGGCTTCTGTCGTCTCACCAACAGTACAAAGACCTGCCTGTGTATGCTCAGGTGTGTGTTTGTATGTGTGTGTGTGTGTGTGTGTGTGTGTGTGTGTGTGTGTGTGTGTGTGTGAGAGAGAGAGAGAGACAGAGAGAGAGAGAGAGAGAGAGAGAGTAATTTGTATTGCAAATGAATCATACACTTAATACACTTTTTTTTAATCAATTTTGTTACAGTTATCTTCCATGGTTTGAGGTGTTTTACAAACTTCTTAACAACTTGGCTGATTACCTTACAAAAGGACAGGTGTGTTTCTTTTGTTTGTGTGTGTTTTCAAGGAATACTACCCCAACCCTTCCTCTTAGCACTTGCTTATTTGTTTCACTTATTTGTTTCATTTGTTTAAATAAAAAGTAGGTAGATAACTTTTACCTTAGCACTGGTTCTGCTCTTAGATGCTCGTTCAGGAAGGAGATGCACTTATGGTTTCTGGTGACTAGTAGTTCTCTTGCCTACCTATGTTGAATGCACTTATTGTAAGTCGCTTTGGATAAAAGTGTCTGCTAAAAGACTGTAATGTAATGTAATGTAATGTTCTGGTCCTTCTGGTCTTCTGCTTGTCTTAAATCCATGCAAACCTTGAATGCACATCATTAGTGTTTACTCTCAACAGACCAATGAGATGAAAGTCCTGCTGGCTGGGCTGTACCAGCAACCCATACCACTGACAGTTGGATCTGTCACTCTGCAGATGGTAAGTCCAAGTTAACCAACGAGAACCAGGAGTCAGACTTGACTTTATGGCCAGTTCTATAAATGGTTAGTGTGTTGTGTTTTTTTCTGAGGGAGAGCAGCTATTGGTCACCCACCCTGTTGGACACCCAGACAGACAGGAGGGGGTGAGTCCCAGAGCCTCACTTGGTCTGGACTAACGGCCAAAGCCAGATACAGACTAACTCCTGCAGCAAAACCTTGTTGGAACTTGTTGACCAAAACCTTTTGCTCAATTAACCCCCTAACCAATTAACTGATAAAGACCAACTTATCCTGGCGTGGACTAACTTGTGTGACCTTTGGATCAATGAATATTATGCATAGATCCATAACCCATGATAATACCAGAAAAAAAACATTTGAGAATGTCTGATTGAGAGCGGTGACTTGATGTGGAGTCAAATCTACACCTGGTAGTATCATGATTGTGTCCTTTCTTATGTGGGTTTTATCTTTGAAGACTTTCATTCCAAAATAAGATATGCACCATTCTTACAAAATTACCTCTGGTGTGAAAATAGGGCACATGTTTAGAGACATAGACTTTGATAAGCTCAATGATAGTGCTATTGGCTCAAGTAGGCGGTTAGCAAATGGTGCTGTATATTTGTGATGGTGCAGCCTGATGTCTGCTATGGTGTTCATTTCGATGCATCATTCTTATAACATCTGAGTTGGGCTTCTATGAGTGTTCGCCCTGGAGTATGGCAGAAGGGACAGCAGCATCTTATCCTGTGTATTGATGAATGAGTCATCTTAAGACCTTTGCTTACAAAATTTGTGCTTTTGAGGTAGTATTGTCATTGGTTCTGACTGAAGAATTTCATGTGGCAATGTTTTCCAAAATGGATGCATAGCATTTTGGAATGAAACCCTTTTAATTGTTTGCTCTTGTAACCAGTGGCGCAAGTGTGTCTGCATGATGCTCAAGATACTACAACAGTTGAAAATTAAGATATATATCCATTGTATATATTCCATTCCAGTCACTTTATCGAGACATTTAATAGTGTTTCGCTGAATTTAAGAGTATTTTCTTCTTTCTTTCCCCAGGTTCCATATTTTATTGCTCCAGACCCCAGGAATCTTCCTTCTATCCCTGAGAGTGTGAGTATGTCAGGATACTAAACTGAGGAGTTGAGTCCTACAATACATTTTTTCAGCATAAACCCATAAGTACTTCTGTCTGTGTGTGTGTGTGTGTGTGTGTGTGTGTGTGTGTTTCCAGAGGAACTTGACAGAGTTGATTGTAGCAGTAGATGTAGGGAACCTGCTCCAGCTCTATGCCAGCATGCTATTTGAGAGGCGCGTCCTCCTCTTTGCCAGCAAACTCAGCACTGTAAGACATGCAAACATACACACACACACACACACACACACACACACACGTTTGAATGTTTTGTTTGTTTTCATTGCCTGAAATCGTGCCCTTCGTTGTGCTGTGTGTAGCTGACGGCCTGTGTCCATGCACTAAGTGCTGTGCTCTACCCCATGTACTGGCAACACATCTTCATCCCTGTTCTGCCGCCTCACCTACTGGACTACTGCTGGTAAGAACTCTCTCTTACTCTTTCCTTATCTCTCTCTCTCTCTCTGTCTCTCTCTCTCTGGATTCTGGATTCACACTATTTTCATGGAATTTCCTCATTTGGTTACAGTGCACCGATGCCTTACCTCATTGGGGTCCACACCAGTCTTACTGAGGTAAAGTATGCTGATTAAAATATTGCAGCAAGCTCCTATTTATAGTTGCATGGCATTTTCCAACAGTAAATCATTCAAATAATCCTACCAAACCTATGAATCTGCCTAAGCTCATCCCAGATACTGAGAGGCCCAACTGACCACTGACCAGTGTGTCTCTATCTGTATGACAGAGGGTGAAGAGTCGCGGATTGGAGGAAGTTGTAATTCTGAATGTGGATACAAACACTTTAGAAACCCCCTTTGATGACCTGAAGAGGATACCTTCAGATGTGGTAATGCTGTGGATGTGCGCGCACATGCGTATGCACATATGTGCATGTTTGTGTGTGTATATGTATGTATGTATGTAATACAGGCATGCTCTCAGTCTCTGTTGTTGTGCCCCAGCTGTCAGGGCTGAAGGTGCGTTTGAAACGTCAGGCAGCGTCTCCTGGCTGGGGTGTAGCCAGGGCCTTCCTCAGAGCTCAGGCTCTGCTGTTTGGAGGTTACCGCGAAGCATTACAGGGAGACAAGGTGAAACCGAACACTGTGACATTGTTTATGGAAATACTTTGTCTGCACTTAAAACTTGCACCTTAAAGAGCTACAGCTCTGCACAGGACACTGTACTCTCATTAGATCTCATTCTTGTCTTTTGTTCCATCCCTCCTCTGTCTATCTCTGTTTGCAGGAGGGTGAGATGTCGTTCAGTGAGGAGCTGTTTCTAGACCACAGGTCTCCCAGTGTGAGACAGTTCCTACAAAGTGCCATTCATTTACAGTTCTTCAAGCAGGTACACAGTGGCTCTTTCAGTTTGCATTCTTATGCATTCCTGTGTCCTCCATGACACGTTTGAATATCTAATATCTAAAAGAATTCGAGAATAGAGGACGGATAAAAATCCCCAAAGTTTATTTGCCAGCCGAGGACTTGGCGGTCAAGAACGAATGCAGAGCCCTAAGATTCATTGTGAGAATGGTTTATCACATGCAAATAGGGCTATAATCAGAGCCAGTTGTAAGAGATGGGAAAATGAACAGCTGTGTTTAACTGATCAAGCACTCAGCCCATCTCAATCTGCAAGGATCTTTCTCTGTGCTTATTTTCATGGGAAATTTGTTCTCTCCAAGACAACTTGGGAAGATCATTCTCCACAAGGACGCACATATCGACTTGGCAGTCCTGCAGCCAGTAGCTCCCCAGCTCATACAGCATACTGCCCTCTGCAGGACGGACTCTGTAAATAACTACATGCTCAATATCAGATCAGCAGCTGACTATAAATACCATACAATTTGTGTGTTCATTTGCTTTGACAACCAAAGTGAAGAGGTATTTACTAGAAAGGTTTTTGTTAAAGATTGTCTTTTTTAATAACACATTAAAGGGAGATGCTAAAGCTGATTAATTAATGTGTGATGCATACTGTGATGCTGTTGCTGACAGCAACATAAGGTTAATAATTTTTAGGACCAGGTGTTAAATTAAATCTGTTCAAGGATCAAGTCTCATGTTAACTTGAGAGAGAATTGTCACATATTTTATTCAAAGAATTGAAACATATTGGTTTTCAGTTTATTGATGGCCGCCTGGAGATTTTCAACAAAGGGAAGGAACCAGATGACCTCTTTGAAGAGGAGATTCTACAGTGTGGAACAATGTCAGGTTTGTATATCTGTGCATGTGTGTGTGTGTGTGTGTTATTGTGTGCATCTCAGTTTTCGTTTCTATGACCCACTTCCTTCCTTCCTCTTTCCTCCTCTCTATCTCTGTTTGTAGGAACAACCAAATCTTATCAACAGTTAGTCGGTAACCTGAAGGTAAGACTCCTTTAATTCCATGGAAACACTGTTGATGCCTGTTGGCTGTCCCCATCCAGTTGAGAAGTGGGCAATAGTGATGCATTTGTTCTTTTGACAGAAAGGGGGAGGTGCACTCATCCTCAATATGAAGTCCAAGGCAAACATGACGGTAAGTACAAGCCACGGTGTGTTTTGCTGGCTGGGATTATATTGATATATGCTGTCTGCATTACAGACGCAACACTTCATGATCTTTTTAATCTCTCCCAGGCCAAAGGTTTCACCAAATCTGGCTTGAAAAACCTGCTGATACACAAGGTGGGTGTGTGGTTGTGTCTGTATGTGTGTGAATAGTTGCAAATTTTGCCCTGGTTGTAATTCTTTTTTCTTGTGTGTGTGTGTGTGTGCATGATGCAGGACCACAGTGAAGCACACGCCCTCCAGAGAGGTGGATCGGTGTCACACCGCTGTGTCAAGTCTGACAGCCTACAGCGCCGACTGCCAATCACACAACACTTTGGAATGGTGAGATAAGCCTCAACGTCTCTACTAATCAAGAACTACCCATCACCTATTTCAGATTCAGAAACTCTAAATATTATCAATTTTAAGTCTCCTATAAAATTGGATCAGATTAAACCAACATATATTCTCATGATTACTTAATCTGCTTGTCTTGCTCTCTGATACTGCTTGACTGTGCTACTCTGCATCCTATATTGCTCCATGTATTGTGATCTACCCCCCACACCTATCGCTTCTATCGGGGGCTGTTTTGTGGCCTTGCTTTGTTACGCTATGTTGCCTCACGTTAGACTCGTCCCCGTCGGCCTCTTCACAAACACAGGGCTCCCAAAGAGAAGGAGAACACAGAGGACACCAGAGATACCTGGGATGGGTGAGAGAGAAAGAGGCAAAGGGAGGGAGAGAGATGGGAAGGGGTTGCAAACCCAAGAAATATAAGAATATGTTACAATTATAATTGTTTGTGCCTCTCTATGTCTGTTTATTATCTATTCGCATCAGCGCTGTGTCCAGGTGTGTGGCTGAGCCTGACTCTGAGCTCCAGAAGGATGAAGAGGAGGAAGAGTCACTGCTGTGTGACGCAGAGGAAATGGACCTGCTGGGGGAGATCTTTGACACACTCAGCTCCCGGAGCTCCCATGACCGCGGCGTGCTGTATGGCACTCGCAGCCTGGATCTATTTGGACCCGACAGCCATGACTATATCACAAAGGTAAGAGGGGAGAAACTGACACGCACACATACATGTATACACATAAAAGTCTTTTTTGGTACATTGCCAGCTGTGTTTGTGTATTCCAGGTGTGTCCAACTACCCCCAGCCAGGAGAGTCTGTCTCTGTCCCTCAGTGGCAGCGACAGCTTGCACAGCTGGAACCTGGAGGAGGGGCTACAGGCCGCAGAGCAGGTATCGGAACTGACGGAGGACTCTGATTGGCTGTGCCTGGATGCAAGCGTACCAGAGGAGGGGTCAGAGAGTCTGCTGGTGGCATGCAAGGTGGGGGAACAAGAAAGGGGACTGAGAGAGCTTAAAGAAAAAGGAGGGAAACAGGAGGAAATTGAGGCAACAATGAATGGAAACAAAGGAGAAGAAGAAATACACAAGATTAACTATAAGGAAGATAAGTTAGAGGAACAGGAAAAGACAGTGTATGTTGAAGAGAAGACTGTGAAAGAAAAGGTTGAGAATGAAGGGTTGGGAGAAAAGAAAGAAGAAGACAGAGATCAGGATGGGGAGGCCATGGTAAGAAAAGAGATAAAGACAGGAACAGCTAAAATGCAGAAAGATCTGGTGAAAGAGGAAGAGGAACAGGAGAACCAGGAGGAGGAGGAAGGTAAAGACATGGCAGGGTCTTTAGACAGGAATAGATATATGGGATTGGGTACTCAGACTGACTATCGCCCTAAGGGTGTAGAGGTGGTGGAAGAGCACCAGGGACAGGATGAGACAGTCAGTCTGAAATCCACAGCTTTTCCTGGGAGTCAGGACCTCGCAGCTGACCCTGACTCCAAACCTATGGGTCTGGAAAAAAGGAAGGAAGAAGAGAAGCCGGACGTGGGACAGACATCCTGTCCTCCAAAAGTGCCATCTGCTGTAGCACAGTTTGTATCACAAGCCTCCAGACAAGGCCTCCAGATTAAGTCTGAGACCAGGAGCTTGGGTGAACCTGGAAGACCTTGCAACATGTCAAATAAGTGGGAGCGTGCACAGGCTTTCCCCCCAAAGGACTCAAATATCCCATCAGATGTAGATAGCCACTCACAACCGGCTGAGGAGAAGGACCGGCCTCCTGTCAAAGTCTCTGAACTCAAGAAGAGATTTGAAGCTTAATTTTAATTGGCAACTGACTGTCTGGCAGGTTACGTTGCCACCTGCCAAGTTCTTTCTCTCATGCTTCTCTCTCTTATGCTTGATGCAATGACTGGTGAATTGCAGTTTGTATAATGGTCACTAGGCAGCATGGCCAAATGACAAAATGCATAAATATGATTGCACTGAATAAACTGAAGGTTTATCATCTAAGACATCTGAGCCATTTGTCCCATATATGTTCAAGGAGCGTGTGTGTGAGGCAATCTCCATCAGCTATACTCCCTAACAAAATAGCTGACATGAAGTTATCATTCTGAGGAATGGATTAATACACATTACATGTTAGACAACTCCACATAGGATCTTAACTAATGAGACCCAAACCCCTTGCTCACCTCCAATGTTCCAGGAGACACTACAGCTTTAACAGGTTGGCACATTGCTGGTTCAGTAGCAACACACCTTGTAAATCACACATATAGATACTGATTCAATTGTTTATTATGAAATCAAAGTTTCCAGAGTTTGACATCATCAAAGTGCATCACAGTCATCTTCAGTGTTTTAATCAATGCTCTTCATCCTTAGAAATAATACATG
>CABFOQ010031550.1:0-15318 GCA_900660455.1 Gephyroberyx darwinii
GTGGTCAGGTTTTGCCATCTTCTTGATGAGATGCAGTTTGTATAACTCCTTTACTGGTAACTGGGAAAACACAAGGATGGCATTAAATTCTACAGTTCTACATGCAGAATTAACCTGGCATTTACTGCACGTCTCACTGTGCCAATCTGTGCTGTGGAGGTTGATGGACCCCCCTCCTGGTAATGCTATGCTCTGTTAAAAAGGATAAGAATGTGCAGGTTGTTTGTCCATTCATTATTTATTCTCATCACTTCAGTGTAAAATGTCAAACTCCAAATTACACACAAGAATGTAAAGAAATGTGAAAGGGGAGAGAGCTATCAGTAGCTACCATACATAATATTAAGATGTATACCTCTGTAGGCCTCTCTGAATACCTCCCTGTGACAGCAGACAACGTGTCTTCTTCATAATCATCATCATCATCCTGTGATGAAGACGAGCATTCTGTTTCAGTATACTTTAAAGTACTATATGTGGCAAGATCAAGAGTATTGAGTACTTACAACTGCAAGGAGTTCTGTTGTGACAGGCGTCTCAACAAGGCAGATAACACCATCAGTAACTGTTAGGGAAAAAAAACCCAAAAAGGAGATTGATTGATTGATTGATTGATTTATTTATTTATTTATTTAGAATCCCCTGAATGAATGATAGTTACTTTAATATGTCAAATATGATTCAAACCAGGTACAATCATGAGCCTATAGGCCTAAGCAAAATAGCCTATGCCTTACCTGTTTGAAGTATGTTTTCATTTTCAGCTGCTTCCCAGTGCGCTTTGCGCCTGTGGGAATGAAAATAAAACTTTATTTTTCACCACTTTTTCACATGTATTCACAAGAAAGTGTGGTTAAATGTTAAATGAATACACTACTGCATTCAAACTGACGCATTGACTAGGGCAGCAATTCTCTCCCACGCCAATTCTCTCTCCTTTGCCGCTGCAGCTGTGTTGCTTTTCTTTTGGAAAATGTGTTCATACTCGCCATAAGCACGTATTAACACTTCTAACTCCAGTGGGGTGAAGTAGGACGACCTTTTTTTCTCGCTGGTTCCCATGGTGAATCGTAGTATCAGACCTCCATTGATGATGGCTTTTTATTGTAGCCACGCATGAACTCGGAGTTGATTGAACTAACTCAGATCAGCTGTTCTGGAACCGAAAACTTGGGAGTTTCCTATCTCAGGGTTAAACAACTCAGAGTTCAGGGTTAGACTCAGAGTTTGTTGAACCTGCTTTCTGGAACGGACCCCTGGGTACATATAGATGTCAACAAAAAACATGGTGGCTAGCAGCACTTTCTGTTACCACTGGAATCATCATTTGTTTTTCCTGTATTAGAAGTAAGCTACTATCGCTCAGTCAAGGAGGGAGGGGGAGTATGCTGCCAACTGGTTTATTCATGACTCATTGACGGGGTATCAAAGGTTCATGGAAACAAATTAACCTTGCCTAGAGACTATGTCCATGTGACATACTGTCAGTCCTCAACAGATCTAGCAGCACAGCATAATAAGCTAACCAGATTGCACCAGGAAAACTGGTCAAAGCCCCGTAAACTGCATTTATTTGCTCCTTATTTTATGCATATGGTTGTAGTGATTATTAGGATTAGTCTGATACATCAGTTTGCCAATATTTGGCGCCTCTATTAGCTTTTGGGGTGGTAGCAGGTCAAACTCCCTTTTGGCCAGCCGTTGATAACCACGGCCTCAAAACTACAATCTGGGATTTGTGCTCAAGTGCACTCTCTCGCAGCTGTGCTGGAGGAATTACAACAATATATGCCCCAGAATGTAAATAGTTTGTTTTTATCAACAGCTAACCTTGCTGGCTAGCTAGCATGCTGATGCTAACTAGCATGGTAATGATATCAATTCTATTTTTCCTTTTTGGCCTCAAATTTAAACTGCTTAGTGTGGACGTAGCCTTAGCTGTAAGTGGATGATCAGCAGATGTAGAGTCTGACAGGTGCCCAGGTTAGACATCATTACCGCTAATGTTATATTTGTATATGTTATCTTTTCAGTTGTCAAATTCAATTTATTCATCTCCAGTCCAGCTCCAATCTTTGTCACCATAGGCGCCCTGCCCCCTCAAACAGTGTTTTCAAAACAAGCACCGAAAGTGGGGTGCTGCATTAGTCATGGATTGTCCATTGACAAAGAGCTAGCTACATTATTACTACACTAGCAAGTAAAGTTTTCATGCCATTACCATGCTAGTTAGCACCAGCATGCTAGCTAGCCAGCAAGGTTACATTCTGGGGCATATATTTTTGTAATTCCTCCTGTACAGCCACAAGAGGGTGAACTCAAGCACAAATCATGGATTGTAGCTTTAAACAGTGGTGTCAAAGAGAATCTACTGTATCTGCCCATCCGTCTATCTATCTATCTATCTATCTACCTGTTCTTTCTGACCTCTCCATAAGCCTACAGCCACTCGGGCTATATTGAAAACAATGTCTTCTAAAATGGTTAATTTTGTGTCTGTACAAAACCAACATTTTGTCCATGTGTTGTTTGACCTTTCCTCTGTGGTGACGTGTGCCATGAAAGGTGAGGGGAGGCAAAAAAAGATAGGAATTTATGGGGGGTGATTGATGCCACAGAAGAGAAGCATCAATGCTGCCATTATTTTAAATGTTTACTTGGATTTGGGGTGGCATAGTGCTGTGGTTCAAATTAGTGTAAAGTGAATGCACTATTGTAAGTCACTTTGGATAAAAGCGTCTGCTAAATGACTGTAATGTAATGTAATGTGGGTATGGCAAGGTGTGGCACTCCCCATACCTTAGCCCAGTAGTCTCAAATCATGGAGGTTTGCAGGTTTTGATTTCAGCCAAACACCACACCAGGTGATTTCACTGATTAGCACACCGTCAACCAAAGAGGAGTACTAATCAATAATATCCAACCAAATTTTTTTGCCTTAGCCTAAGTGAGTCCAGATTTGATCAACTAGTTTTTATTATAATGTGAAACCATTTGAAAACCATATCTAGAAAAACAAATTCACACCAGAGGAGCATTCAAAACCAATGTTCCCTCTAAGCTGAGAGTTTGGTGACCTACAACTAATAATTTATCACATTGACCAAATAATAATTTCTTGCTCCACTTTTTCTCTGCATGTGTAAATACACGTGGTGGCACACGATATTAGATGCAGGCACTTGGCCCTAGCTTGGTCTTAGTGGACTGACAGCCGTAGTGTCTCATGTTGGTAAGACTAAGGCTAGTATCACACTGAAGGCATCTCATTTCAATCCATATCCATTATGACTGCATCTCTGTGATGTTTAAGTTTTTTATTGGAAGATTTACTGTACAGATAAGATCAAATGAAAAATGTATTTAAGGTTTGCATACAAACAAAATGTCTTCTGTGCCATATTTTATTAAGATGAACACCTGCCACTATTTAAATGGCCTTCTGAGTTTCTTGCTTTCATTTATTTTTAAAGTATTTCATTTTAAAAGTATTCCTGGAAGTAATTATCAAATTTTCACAAGCATCTGTAATCAGAATATATTATTTTTTAGGTAATTAACAGAATACAGTTAATACCCATTACTTTTTTTGTATTTAGAATACATAATGCTGTTACAAGTATTCCGTTACCACCCAACCCTGTGTAACTCTGTGTTGCACTCTCCATACCTTAGAGTACAGAAGTCCAGATTTGTTCTTGTAGTTTTTATCATTATAATGGAGAGCAAAGATTAGCCAATAATCACAAGAGATCTATTTGGAAACCATAGCTAAGAAAAACACATCAGAGGAGCATTCTGTTGATAGCATAACCTGACAGTTTGGTGACCTATGTCTATACCTAATTTATCACATTGACCAAATAATAATATCTTGTCAGTCATCGGTCATGGCTCCACTTGTACAGAAATGTAGTCTATAAGCAGGTTTGGATGTTTTGGTGGCAAATGATATAAGGACATAGCTTAGAGTTTAGTGAATTGACAGCACTACGTTTTTGAATGTGCCTGTGTCTAGCGTCAGGGGAAATGTTTTGTTGGTGGAACGTACATGGCTCTACAAGTTACTCTAAACTTGTTTGTCAATTTTCAACCAAATGAATTGCACAGGCCTGCCCTTATTGCAAGATCCAAATATTCTTCAAGGTTTTCCATTGTTGTGTTTTAAAAGAAACTAACACAAAGGAAGTGGAAAAGGAGGGGAATCCCAGAAGGGATGAGGAGACTATGCCAATTGCCCGCTTCCTCTCGGTCAGATTAGCTTCTCTTTGGCATTAATCACCTCTCATGCAATCCTCCTCCTGCTTCTCTATGTCTTTAATCACCTCTCAGAAAACTCCTCCTCCTGCTTCTCTATGTCTTTAATCACCTCTCAGAAAACTCCTCCTCCTGCTTCTCTATGTCTTTAATCACCTCTCAGAAAACTCCTCCTCCCGCTTCTCTGTGGCATTAATCACCCCTCATACAAACTCCTCCCCCTGTTATCTCTGTGGCATTAATCACCCCTCAAATACATGGCAACGCACAGCACATCATCTTGCGCAACGGAGGGCAGGGCTGTGCGTCTCTTCATACACTGTACAACACAGCAGAGCACACAGCCGACCGGTCATTCATTCTGCCTTTGCTGAAGGTGCAACATTCCTCCTGTAGCCAACGGAGAGCAGCGATGTTTTCCTGCAGAGCGGCCTGGCAAAGATGTGGGCCTTTGGCACGGAGAGCAGCCTACAGGATACCTAGGGATGGTGAGTTTCACCACATGCAAGCCAAAAAATCGTGAGTTTGTAACTTTTTTTATGCTGGAATTTGGTGCCACCTCATTGCTGTTCGCTTGTCATGCGTCGAGCCCGGTGCGCAGTAAGAATAGTACATTTTGTACCCATGTGGTAGCTGCATCCCCACACTGGGAGACGGCACCGGCTGCTGTACACGTTGGACGTAAAGGTCAAAGTGGCTCTTTTTTTGGATTTACGATGCAATAAACGGCCTTTGTGTTACATTCCATCGCTGTTAGTGGCAGTGTGTGGTTTGCGGCACAATGTATTTATGTTTCTCCTCTTATAGAAACGAGGCTGGGACATATTGTAACGACACCAACATCTTCTGCCAGAGTATTAGGCAGAGCAACAGACTGTGGGCTCAAAACTATAATCCTCTGCAGTGGTTTTCATTGGGTCGTGCTGTAACGGCATTTGCCAGCTTGGTACTAGACTAAATTTGAAAGAAACAATGTTGTCTTACGCGTTGTGAACCTGTGTGACTTAGACCAAACCATATTCATTACACTGAGAGAACAGGACGGTTATTACCTCCTGCGCTAACCGCGTTGTCTGAATCAAGGTTTGTGTGAGTTTATATGTATTGAATGTGTGACCTTCACTAGACCAGGAGCAGCGTGGAAACATGGTTGCCTCGTTGGTCACGTGGTGTGATGGGTGGTATAGACGTAGAGTGCACCATAGGCACGCGACACACCTCCTATAGCTGTTTGTGAGCTTGCGCCACGAGCCGGTCGGTGGATGCCTGCTTGTCCCAACGTTAATAAGGTTACATAACCATGGATGGTAAAATAGAAACACTATCCCCTGTTATCTCACTCCAGCCACACCTTTTTGATTTTGATTTGATATCCTTGCGTGTCATGGCGGCCCAGGAGTCTTGCAGGGTTTCATTCCAACTAAACACTACAGCAGCTCATTTCACTAATAAACACACCTTAGACAAGAAAGAAGGAAGTAATGAGTTCAATGATCTACTGTAGTGTGTGTTTGGATCGAACATCTGCAGACTTTGCAGACTCTAAAAACATGCTAGAATCCTAACCAACTAATGCAACAACACATTTCATAGGTTTAAATAAATATCAAACATGTTACAACTACTGTCGGCCACTAAGCGGCTCCACTGGAGCGATTGGGGGTGAACTGTGTTGCTCAAGGCTACCTCACAGTAGCTGTTGAGTGAGGGGAGAGCGTTTCCCCACCCACATTTTTTTTTTCTTCTTCCCCCAGCCTCCGGGGCTTCAAAGAGGTGACCTCAGGCCTGCTTCTGTAACCTGTAGGCCACTGCTGCTCCATGCTGGCTTTAGCTTCTGCTGTCTCTGGACAAAAACCCAGGCCTAAATAAAGGTGCTAACATGACTTTTGTCCTACTGCCAAGCACTACTGGGGGCCTCTTAGGAGATTACATGACTGACTGCTGTACAGCCCGTCCATGATGAGGTGGATATTCAAGCCCCTGGGCTCAAGATTCCCTACTCGTGTCCATCAGTGGTCCCACTTAACCAGAGGAGGGTATCATGGCCTAATCCTGTGACTTCCTGACCTGTGTCCCCTCCGCTAGTCATGATTTTCACCACCTCATACCCAGGACTTGAGCTGATTAGCCGGTATAAATAACAGGGTGGTAGGGCGTTGTGTTAGAGGGCTGTACACTGGATTAGTTTTTCCTCCTGTATCCAAGAACCTTAATTTAAGAAAATAGGCTCTCAGGTTTTCTGTCCAATTAAGGATTGTCGATAAGAAAGGAGTTGTAGCGAGGTTTGTAGTGTAGGAAATAAATTTTGTGTCTTCCAGGAGTTTTTTTGCCATCCTTTCACTTTTAATGTTTAACCCTATGAACCTCAAACATTTTCTGCCCCTTTTTTTTGGTTTGTTTTTTTCCCCTCCCCTCCTTTCACCGTTATACTCACTGGGCTAATTTTTCACTGCAGTGTATATAAGTCCTGCATCCCTATGGAAGAAGCACACGCATGGCTACAAGACATGACACTCAAATGTCTTTTGTGCAGTATAAAACTATACTATAACTATAATGCATAAATCAAAGAAGGAAAAAAAATCCCACCCACAGTTCAGAGGGTTAATGTTTCAAAACTGATTTTTGTTTTAAGCAGTAGTATGCTGTTCGTTGACTGCAGCACTAAAGCGTGATCCTTGGCTGTACACCATGTTCTGTGCCGTAGGAAGTAGAGTCAGAGAAGCCCCTCTGTGGAGCAATTTCAGTTGTTTGCTTTGACAGTCAGACCTCTCTACCTAACAGTCCGTGAAGTGGATTGTGCTGAACTACACTTGATGTTCAGGGTAGAAGTGCAGTTCTTTGACTTTGTCTTAGAGTGAAAGCTGATGTCATCGTATTGGCGAGAAGACTTGATTCTGGGCCAAATCTTGCCGTAGTAAACGCAAAGCATGCTTGGCTGCAGTTCTGGGGAAGTGCTACAATGCTTCAGTGTTCAGCAGAGTAGAACATGCCATGCCATAAGATTTTGCTTAGTGGGAGTCTGAGATGTATATTTACTCATGGGCAATACCCCCAGATAATTAGATTTTTTTGGCATCAATAAAAATCGGAAGTTCAGTTTTGCACATCAGCAGCAGCAAGAAATTGGCATAACCTGACTGTAACCTGACACCTCTTGCCTATAAAGTTTAAAACAGTAGGCATCATAGGCCAAGATGGCTGAAGCAGGCCTTTTCTTTCCAAGGGTGGAGAGGTAGAGTACGTCATTTCGCAGGCATCAAGCAAGCACTCACAGGCATATTTTTGGCTGTCTAAATCTATCCAATCAGCAAGGGAGGCATCATGAGCCAACAGAGCGTCTTAGGCCGCTTTCTCACCAATCCCGTTCACTCTGAGGGAGCTAAAGCTTATCAGTTTGTGGAGCACATTATTCCTATCCTGGAGGATCTTTCTAATGCCCACTGGCAGACTTAGACTCTTTCCAGGGCCATGTATAGTGGGAAGCAGTATAGAAGTGTGGAGAATCTGAATAGATCTAGGGACTGTTGTGGTTCATGATAGCTCCTCAAATTGCTCCTGTCCGATCACCTTATCCTGAAATGCCAGATAATGGGTTTTTTTTATACATTCTCCTCCAAAGCATTCTGGGGTCAAGGGTAGAAAACAGTATTGATATTAAGTCTATCCTTCATGATAGACTTAATAAATTCTTCTCCGATTTAGAAGTTATTGATGACAGGTTTGAGGAGAATCTAACAGATGACCTTTTGACCCTTTGCAGTTGTGCAGCGGCGGCCAATGTCATCAGTTCCCGGTGGGTCAGGGGAGAACATCATCTACGCCGTGCTGTGTGGTGGAGCCTTCGCCGGTGCGGTCTCATATGTAAGTTGGATCGGTTCCATCTGTTTATTATCACGACCACCGAGAGCTAGCTTAGTGCTAGTTTGCGTGTAAAGTAATAAAATCAAATCACCAAGAAGTGCTCACTACTACTTCATGACAAACATCACTGCTGACATACACTTACACATAATAGGCTAGGACTGTACTAATATTAAACCCTCAACAAAGGATTAAGCCCACTTAGAACGAAAAGGTCTCTCTCTCTCTCTCTCTCTCTCTCTCGCTATCAGCCATGACATGACCTATGAAAATGACTCAACCTACCTTATCGGGGAAACACAAAATGCAACTTCTGCGTGCTAGCTAAACACTTACACAAGCTATTTTGAATTGTAGACAAATATGAAATGAGAAAAATCAATCTCCCAATGTAGCAGCAGTGGAAACTAGCATTAGCAGGAGCAATAACCTACAGCCATCAGCTGGCCTATAAAGGAGCTGCCGTGTCTGAAATGCCTGTGGTAGTAACAAGGGCCCAATGCAATTTTGACAGGCTCTTGGACACATCAGCACATGGAGATGCTGGCCATTCTGGCAAGTAGACTTTCAATTTGAGCCCCATGGGCACACACAGTTCTTGCGGGTAGCTAGCAGAATATCTAAAAATTTGGAGCTTTAAAGTTGAAGGGTGGGTTTCAGAAATGCTATTTCCACCCAGAAGTACTCCTCATTGCAGGAATCAGAAGAAAATGGATTCAGACTTAAAACTTTGACTTCTCCCTTCTCCACAGGCATACAGCACTGTCACGACAGACAGTGCCAGGTTCAATGATCGAATTTCTGAAATCAATGCCAGACCCAAGACAGAGTGGGTGCCTAAACCATGGCCACCCAAGAGTAAGTCCACCCCGCCAGCCTCTTCCTCCCCATCCTCACCTACCACTTGCATTTCTCATCTGCTCTACTGTGTTAGACCAGAGCTCCTCAACTGGTTTGACGATTGTAACTCAATTCTTCCCATCATCTGAGCTCCATCTGAGGTTGCTGTTATTGGTTTGTGAGCTTTGTCCACGTTGTCTGGGAAAAGGAAGCTCCTAAAGACTTTTCAGCAACTGATTAACTAAACTGATAGACTTTCAATAAGAAAGGGCAGGAAAAGTTATGAATTTTATTGTTAAAAAATCACACCACATTTTGTAACATTGTCTCATTGGGCAACTTCACTGTTAAGTGATGAGAACATATCGCCGATGCTCCACTATGTTGAGTGATAGCAGGCTTCATGCTAATGCTTAAGCATATGTTGTGATAGTAGGCCCCTAGCATGATCTAAAGTAAGAAGACTGACCTTTTTAGGAAGAAAAAATTCTCACTTTTGAGATAATGCTAGTGGCATTCTATCACTCATGATAGTGTATGCTAAAGTGTTAGCAAGGAGCACCAGAATCAATGATCTGTCAAGGACACGTGGATGATTTTGGTGTCAATCTTTATCATCACTTAAATAAATTTGGTGTTTGACTTTGATGTGCACAACTCAGATGCAGCCCTTGTTTAGTTCTTGGTCTGGTCTGCGTCATCCTGAGAGACCAGAGTGAGGTGATCCAAGCAAAGGATTGTGGGACAGTCCTGGATAATCCTTGGTTTATTTCAGTGTTGAGGGGAGGGTCACTGACCGACCACACAAACATGAAGACTCATCTGAAGCAGGCAGCCTGCTCAGTCTGTCTGTGCTTAAGCTAAGAGAAGTCAGTAGGGTGTCCACTCTAGCAACAGACACAGAGAAGTGAATAACCACATGCTATGTGCATGATGGACTGGTCCCTACCTAATCCATCACATCCACATGGCCGTAGCCACATAGCTCGCTAGAGTAAAGCCCAGTTTCAAGCATACATTTTCCATACATATGCTTATCATATTTGGGCATAATGAAATGAAGAAAATCATAAAATACAAAACTAAATAAATAACTTTAAACAAACTGAGAATGCTTCATAACATATTTGTTGTAGAATAAATATAGTTTAATCCAGGGTTTCAATGAAGAGTTTTAATGTCCCATGGTCGGACTTAATGCTGTTTCGGAGGCTCATATCCTCTAAACACAAATGCTCTCTGGTCCAACACACACCACTATTTATACTCTGTTTTATTCATTATGATAGGGTTGGACAGTAGAGAGATGAGATTAGATGTAATTATAGAGCCCCCACCACCCCCAACTACGCATGGAAGTTTGTTTTGGCAAGCCTGACTGGAGCAGTCATAGCAGTGAACCTAGTGTACTGATAGTAGCAGCAGCAGCAACACAACAACTGTATACAGTCACACATGCAGGGGAGACATTGCTTGACTGTATAGACCTGCAATGAAACCTATTCAGAAATAATCAGAAACAGGTTTATTGCCAAATATGTTTTCACATACAAGGGATTTGTCTTGGTGATTGGTGCATAACAATAAACATAGAAGAATAAAAACAAAACAAGAATAAAAGCATATTTGGCTTATACAGAGTACATCTCACTGTTATTAAGATAACCCATTTCTTGTAGTTTTTATCACAGATAATTCTACACATCATATTCAGGGCTGGGTATCGAAACACATTAGCTATTGGCACTGTGCTTTTGGTTATGGTTTTAAGGCATCAAAACTCTCAAAAGAGATCTGCCTTCCTACTACTTTTTGGGCATCTTACAATGCATTGTGGGAAAAGACTCATCTACAAAAGCAAATGCCATTACCAACATGTAATACAGAAAATGATCTACTCAAAAAAGGAAATATAATTCAATTTCATTCTACATAGAAAGGTATCAAATGGCATTGTTTTAGAAAATATATCCGAATCGGCAAAGGTTCTGCTACCCATATTCATTTAACATTCTGCAGTAACTCATCCACAAGTCATTATTGCATACTAAAGCATACATTTCTGTTATACGATGTGACCTGTTTCTCTGTGACACTGTGGTTGTCTCTCTGTCTGTTTGCAGGCGGGGATGGGGAAGATGAGGGTGAGTGCTGTTGCGACTGACATTTTGCATTATTTATAACCACCACCTGAAAACCTGCTTTCTGAATGGTCACTGAACTGTTGCTCTGGAATCAAGGGAAAACTTGGCATGTGCTTGATTTTGATTTTCACGATCTCACTGTTAAGATTCACACATTAGTTGCTGTGAAAGCTCACAATTGCACTAATCACAGTTCTTTGTAGTAACACTAACTTAATTGGGGCCTGTTGCCACTTGCATTTCCAAGAATTGTCCAAGAAATATCCAATTAGTAGAACTATAGGAATTAAAAGTATAAAATGAACAAGCAGGTATACCAGATGTGCAAAATATATGCAGTGTGAAATTAAAAATGATCCACCAAAGTTATCCAAGTATTTTGGTCATGAATCCACTCCTTAATCCTTGTTGCTGAGACGCTGCAGCATTCTCCGGCTCATATTTACAACTTATAATTTTAAAGGCGATCCGTTCTGATTTAAAAGCTGGGTTGAGTGACCTGCTGCTAGACAGTCTTGATGAGGTTAGAAGAGCTCTGTTCAGTATCAACAGCAAGGCCGAGTGACACAGGACTTGTATAGTGCCGTCTCATTCGACATCTGGTTGACAGTGTGGCTGAGACCTGCTCAAGGAACCTATAAAGAAGGAAAAGTCAGATCTGGGGACATTCGGAGGCTATTATCACATTAAAACATGAATCTTTTGGATATCTGCCTTTTTGGTTGGCGAAGTTTAGGCAATATATACCGTAAGCTGTCTATGATGGCATGGCACCCTTTAACGTTACCTGGCAGAACGAGCTTGAGTGAATGTAATGTTCATTACTTGCTAAGCGTCCCAGCAGTGGTCTAAGACTGGTCTGTTGTGGTCAGATCCTTGAACGCGTGAAACTATTAAACTTCAATCAAAATTTATAATGAACATGCCCAAAACATTAGCCAGTAAACAAAATGACAATTTTGCGTCTGCGTCATTGCCAGGTTAGAACGCTTTTTGAAACTCGGGCTTCAAAAATTAAGGTGTGAATTTCCCATCTGCTACAACAGAAATTGTGCTGCAGGTTTTACAGTTTGTCTCCAAGTAACACTCACACATGGCCTATCTGACTTTTCCTTCTTTATAGTATTCCACCTTCGCAGATAGTTTTTAGCATACGTAACTCCATGCGAGTTGAACAGAGAACAATGAGTCACAGTCAAGCAGTCAACCACTGCTTCAGACCGCACGCTTTGGTAACCTAATCCTAAATAATATTTCTTGTAATTTGTGTGTTAGAATTATTTAGACCGGATTATCAAAATGCACGCAGAAGAATCTTCCTGGTAGTCATAAACTCACAAGGAGGTATGCTTGCTAAAAAGTGAAAATCTTGTCCCAAAAGGTACAATCAGATGAATTGAAGACCCTGCAAAGCACAGTCACATTTTCTATATTCAGAGCCAAAACATGAATGAGTAAATATATGAATTGTGTTGAATATAAATAGGAATGGAGCAAATGAGGGGTAGTTGAAATATAGAGCAAGTGACAATTACAGAAATAAAATGTAATGAAACAGTAAGAATATAAAGGCTAATTAATAACAGCGTGTGCAAACTAACAGCAGTAGCACATACTTAATACAGCATAATCATAAGACTTCATAATGAAAATAAGTGGAATATGTACATTGTGAGAATATCAAACTTAAAAAAAATAAATCTATTACGTGTGTTGTGTGCCACCTATAAACTGACTTGGGGCTATAATCGGATTACATGTGCTGTAAGCCTCTTTACAAAGCTAATCACTAATGGCTTTCGTGACATTTCCATGATTGCATTTCATCCTACTCATCTACACTTTTAGAGCTGCTCTGGAGCGATGCTACTTTGGGAACTGCAATACAACAATTTTGACAATCCTATGTCTTGTGTGACCTCAGTCTCTCCTTTCCTAATTTTTACCCTATTGGCCAACAGACCTGTTCATCAAAATGGGGCCTTGTTGATACATCTCCCCCCATGTTGGGCAACCCTTAAAACTCCCTCTTTCCTGTCACTTTCAGTCTTCTCTGCCTTCCCCCTACCTTTTTAGAAAAAACATAGTTCACCGTCTTAAAATACGTTCCGCATTTGCTACCAAACGGACATCTCTGCTCCAAGTGAGACCAGCCGGTGCCTATCATCATTTTCCAATAACCAAGGCTTCTTCTCATAGAGCGCTCACCATTGACATCACCAATGCATCTCGCTAGCTGCTAGCAGCCCATATCCATTTGTTGCAAATTTCACAAGCTAGCCTCTTGTGGTTGAATTTGGATTAACAGTGACATTGTCAATGTGTAAGTGTAATTTATTTTTGAAAAAAAATCAAACAAGATTCTTCTTCCGTTTCTCTAACTCTTTGTATCTTTACTCTTTTCAGTGTAATGCTAAAGCTAAGGTCCTCTGTGGCCCGCTCGGCTACTCGTCCTAGAACTGGACTCTTTGGATCTGAACAGGAGAACAAACTCCCTCTCGCCTCCTTTCCTCCTCTCCTGTACTGCTAAGAAAGACAGAGTCCCACGCTCAACCTAAAACCTCTGGACATTTCTGTGCTGGATACTGCTTCTCGTTTCTACTTTTATTCGTTATTCTCATTAGATTCCCCCGTGTTTAAATGGCTTCTGCTGCTGTAATAAGTGTTAATGCGTACATGTTTGAAGAGGATAAATGGACGCAAACATGCACAAACCACTTGCTTTGCTAATTGTTACAGATTTTTTCCCCCCATTTGTTTTACGTCGTTGAATGGCTGACTGGTTTGAAATAAATGCTAAAGGAATATACCAAGTTTTGTTGGTAGATTGGTCCGTTGGTCAACTTAGCTGTTAAATGCTAACACTTTAGCATACACTGTTGCTACAAGTTCTCTTTTTGAGATGATGCTAGTGGCCTATCACGCAACATAGTAGATGCAAAAGTGTTAGCGTGGAACCTACCATAGCGCCACATCGTGTATGCTAAGTGTTAGCATGGAGCACTAGAGCAAACGTTGACCGAGGGCCAAACTCCAAAAACCCGGTGTATGATAAAAGTGTAACATCTCATTTTAAGATTAAACACGCACAATCTACCTGGGCTGTCTCAGCTGTCTCACTGTCAGACTTGCAGAGTTCCTGATAACTGGTAACTTGTAATTGGATGGTAAGAAACTACGATATTTAACTTCCCCCACCCTACACCTTAACCTGCACTCCTTTCCTAACCCTTTGTCCTCCCTTCCCTCTCATCTTTGTCTTGTTCTTCCTCCTTTTTTGAGTTTGCATGCAGTTGTGTAATGAATGTGTTGCCGCTGGGGTTTTTGCAGGTGGAGTATTCGCGGAGGGAATTGGTAAGGTCTCGAGTGGCATGGCTATGACTGGTGCTTTTGTGTTCTGGGTCAGCCCGCAGGACAGCTACTATTATTATTCTGAGCCTGTTGGAAAGTATAGCGGCTGTTAATAGCTATGTTTCCATCCAGCTGTAAAGGAAATTTTATGCACTCTTGAACTGTCACAAAAACGTAAAATGCCTGCCAATCAATCCATCAACTGGATTGAAATTAATACTTTCTAAATGTTACAAACTCTTTCACAAAATAGAATCTTAGAGAATAGAGTAGAGAGTCTTAAGAATTGATTACCATTGGGCAAACTGTTATTGTTCTTTAGTGTAAGCTAATGTTGGTCATAAACTCAAGAAATGCACTTGGTGACACTCTTAATGTACCAACTAATGACCATACAACCACAATGGAGGCTTATATATGTTAGAAACAACATGTCTGACAGGTTGTGGTGGGTGGACATTTCAGAGTCCAAAGCCACTTCCTTCAGCTTTCGTCATTCAACACATAATAATTTGCAAAACATACTTGGATGGAAACCCAGCTAGTGATATATTTGAAATCTGAATTGATGCTTCTTGGCTCAGAAGCTAAATTCTCTGACAAGTATGATGACAAAAATTTAAATTGATTACATCATTAGACGATAGCCTGCTCATAGAGTAGAATGTGCGAGCTCTTTGAATCAAACAAATTCCCTCACTGATGTTTTCCTCCCGCTTCTTGTGTTCCAGGCGGCGAGGAGGATGTGGCAGCCGAAGAGGCAGAGGCCGTAGAGGAGGAGGTGGGTTCAGCCGTTGAGGCCGAGGTGGGTTCAGACACTGATGCAGAGACTGTAGTGGAGACGGTCGCCGAGGTGGTTGCC
>CABFOQ010031552.1:0-14837 GCA_900660455.1 Gephyroberyx darwinii
TCTTGGTACGGCAGCTGCTCCGCCCAGGACCGCAAGGCCCTACAAAGGGTGGTGAAAACCGCCCAGACCATCACGGGCAGGGTGCTGCCCACCCTGGACAACATCTACCTCACCCAATGCCTGAGGAAGGCCAACAAAATCATTAAGGACCCCAGTCACCCTGCACACTCTCTGTTCACCCTACTACCGTCTGGCAGACGGTACAGGAGCGGTCAGTCACGCACTTCACGACTGAAGAACAGCTTCTACTTACAGGCCATCAGGCTTCTGAACCGTTGAACTATAACTATACCTCACACACACGTCACTTTATGTACAATACTTATATGCACATGCACTTTAACCTGCACATCTGTATCTTTAGATCATCCATGTTTACCACCTGCTGCTTCGCATCTAGTTTAGCCCTTAAATCTGTTCCATTGCTACTTTTTATTTTACTTATTCTATTTTATCTTTTTGACTTGTTTTTGATTTGATTTGATGTGTACCTACCTTGTTGGAATGAGCCTCGTCCAAAACATTTCATTGTACAGTATGACTGTAAGTGATGCTGCACATTTGATAATAAAGGACTTGAACAATTGCAGACACATTGGTGGTTAACTTTTGCTGTTTTTCCTGGATCAGCAGACACCCTGTAATGGGTGTTTGCTCCATTCTTATTTATATTCTACTTTTCTCTGCTGCTTCCTATTATTTGCTGCTGCAATGACCCAATTTCCAAAGTCAAATGTCTCAAAATCAGACAAGCAAATTAATTTCCAAATTGCAACATTAAGCATTATGTAAAACTTCAAGAATACCTTCTGTCCTTCACCCTTCTCCCCCTCGCCCTCTCCCTTGGAACCGGGCATAAGGACCACGTTGTTAATCTTGCCAAAGGACCCCACCAAGTCAGTCACTTCCTGCTCTGAAGCGTCCGCTGGGATGCCTGTCAGATAAACGAGACGAGCTGCAGCAGCGGAGGACTGGTAGTTTGAAGTCCCCCCTTTCTTCTTCTTCTTGGCTGATGGAGGTTTGGCAGACTAGAAAGAGCAGATTAAAGTGACATTTCACTCAGACCATAACTTAGAACAGCAGAGTATTTTTACTGTTCATGCATATATCTTAACAGGAGTTCATGAAAGGTAAAATACCAATACTAGCAAATGTAGGGACCTGTATCATTTCCTCACTTAGGTTTTGGAAATAATAAATAATAAAAAGAAAACCTTCAGAAGCTTCAGGTAGCTCATATTAGAAGTTGACTGCTCTTGAGCTTCAGTGGGTTGTGTGTACTGAAAAGTGAATAGGTTTGACCAAAGCAGTATATTGCTTTATGGTGGAGATGCACTAAATGACTGAACAGACTGTGAAAAGACTTGCCATCACACATGATGATTGGCTTTTGCAAAGTTTTGTCATTTAACATTGTAGAGGCACACACACAACGGGGATCATACACTACACAATTTATAACACCAAACAACCCCCTAGTTTCGTGAAAACACACTCTCACGTCACTAAAGCAAATCAAACATGGAGGTGGTACTTTTCTTTCCACACAGTTTTTGTTCTTCAGCTCAACTCTCATTGGCTATTGCTAGTCTCTGGTGAGATTTGAGTGGTTGACCAGCTTCACAGGAGACTAATGCAGATTCAGTTCGTAAAAATCTAACTGAAGGTCCAGACCGGAACAAGAGGCAAGAGATTAAGCCCTTGACCCTCACATACTACCAGATAATCTGTGTGACCGACCCAAACTAGTGCCAACTTGGCCCGATCTATATAATCAAATCGTGGCTAGAATCAGCCTAAAAGTTGTGCAGCGTGTCGCCCAGCCTTAGACAACAAAAGTCGAGAAGACCCACTGTGTCGAAATCCTTGCTTGCAGCAGCCTTGGCGCTTGTTGGCTTGGTCATCTTCATTCCAGGCTTAAACCTCATTTTGGCGAGAGCCTTGGCAGATCCGAATTTGGAGCACTGACCCATCTTAGAAGCTAAGGAGGATGAATGGTGGCCGCTGCCAACGGGACGTTTGGCTGAATCATCATGTGGACGCTTCAGACCACCACGAGAGGAACTCCCTGTAGACACGCCTGGGTTAGAGGGAGGAGAAGAAGAGAGGAAGAAGGAATTGTACGGACAGGTTAGGCATCCAGCATTGTACATAGTGTTCTTTTTATGATTACCATATTATCAACACATATTATTACTTTGCTATTTTTTCCACAATGGCACGTTATGAATTACAGGTCAGTACAAAGAACATTTCTCACTGTTTATCCCTTCTGAAAAGATGAAAGTAAGCATTTCCACCTCCCTCTCTTCCCAAGAGATAGAGATGAGGAATGATTATTATTCTGATATATTGAGGTGTGAATTATTGAGACTTTGCCATCTCAACTCGAGATTGCACAATTCTCCTTGCAATTACAATAAAGAAATATATAATAAAATATACTCATGAGCTAAAGGATAAGGACAGCAAAAGACATTTCAGAGGACCTCCGGAGAAGAGTTGTTGAGGTTCATAAGGGTGGATAAAGGCTACAAAAGCATTTAAAGACTTGGGCCTCAATCAGTCTACAGTCAGACAGATTGTATCCGAACAGAGAAGATTCAGTGCTATTGCTATTCTCCCTCAGAGTGGACGCCCAGCAAAGATCACACCAAGAGCACACTGCATAATGGTCAATGAAGAACCCTAAGGTAACAGCTGAGGATCTGCAGGCATCTCTTGAACTTTTTAACATCTGTGTCCACGAGTCCACAATAAGAAAAACATTCAAACAAGAGTGGTGTTCATGGAGAATACCAAAGAGGAAACCACTGAAAAAAACATTGCTGCCCGTTTCAAGTTTGCCAAAGACCAGCTGGAGGTTCCACAAAGCTACTGGAACAATGTTCTGTGGACAGATGAGACAAAAATTTAACTTTTGTCAAAAGGCCACAACGCTATGTGGGAACTATGAATACCAAATTGTATCAGGAAATGCATTTTGGAATGGTCAAGTCAGAGTCCTGACCTTAACCTTATTGAAATGTTGTGGCATGAACCTGAAGCAAGCTGTTCATGCAAGACATCCCCAAAATATCAATGAACTGAAACAGTTCTGTAAGGAGGAATGGTCCAAAGTACCTCCTAACCGTTGTGGAGGTCTGATCAGCAACAGAAAACGTTTGGTTGAGGTTACTGCTGCTAAAGGAGGTTCTACCAGTTAATAAATCTCATGGTTCACATATTTTCTCCAATCCACGCTGTTCACGTTTTAACAATATTCATTAAAACACATGTAAATGTACAAATTTGTGTTATCTGTTTAATCACATTGTGTTTACCTATTTTTATGACTTAGATGAAGATCAGGCCATATTTAAGAACCATGTATACAGGAATGAAGAAAATGGTTCACAAACTTTTTCTCACAACTATATCAAGAGCTATTAACTTAAGATTCTGGATTGGGTCTTTACATAGCAAACTACTTAATGGAGAACTGATGAAACCGTAAGGAGAGAGAGAGAGGACACTGACTGACCTGATGATTCGCTGGCCCTCCTCTCAGGCCGATGGCTACTGGAGGATCCTTTATGTGAGTGGGTGGGGCTATGTATGCCAACGGAGCGGGGCTCCAAACGATGGCTGTGTTCTTAGGGTAGCAAATGAAGATGGTAGAAAAAACTGAGAATCAGACAATCTAAAGCTGGGTATAATCTTTGAAGGGGAATATTTTAAAAATTAAGAATTCACTAGTCTTCTAGCACAAGGAAAGTTAAAACAGAATGTTATGAGCATTAACAACTTTCTGTTGTTAGAAGCTATTGAATATCTGTTATCTTGCAATGGGGAACAGTAGAAGATGTTCTCCGATACAGACTGTCCAAGGCCAAAAGACATTTAAGGCTATGTTCACACTAATCAAGTTTTTTTGGTATAACTGACTGCTGAATGCCAATTCCAAAGGGGGAAACAATAAGGAACTGGAAAACAATGTGGAAAAAACTATTTTCAAGGTAATGACTCTAAATGGCTAGGCAAAAGAAACTGCAACAGACAGCTCATTGATTGTGTAGGCAGGATTTCCCACTGTGCTGATTGACTGACTGAAACTAGAAATTGTTGTCAACTCGGCAATTTTTCTGACCATGACTTAATTTCTAAAAAGTGATTAGAAAAACAGGAAGTGACAAATCTAGCTACTTTTTCAAACCATGAAAAACAAAACACGTTAATGTCCTGACTCCCAACACATTTGGCAACAAACTCTGGGTGTCTGCAGGTCCAGAATTTGATTACCTTCATTACCTCAAAAGTCTGAGAATATGTTTATATACAGCCTTTAAGTCTTCATTTCAGCTTAAGAGACTCCGTTAAACAAGGAAAGAAACCAATTTTCTATCAGTACTTTCTACATTTTCATTCTGGTTGTTGTTGTAGTAAACTGTAAGCTGCCTACTTTAGCGTGAAACCTGCATCTTGCAGCCATTACCCTTTGTATTTCATGAAAATGGCAGTTTGAAGGGGGAAAGAAATTCAGAATCCAGAGTGTGAACACTCCCTGAACCCTCAAATTTATTGGCACTGGAAACACTAAGGTATGTATCACATCATAGCATAGATAGTGCCTATTCTCCAGCATTCAGTCTACCTGTGTGGTGCTGATGGCGAGGGTGATGGTAAGGAGGGTAAGGCCTCCTGTGCTGCCTCGGAAGATGGGGGCCCACCCTGTGTTTGCTGGGAGGAGGGCTTGGGGTGGGAGACCAAGAGAGGGAACGCGAGACCGAGCGAGATGGAGAGCGCACCTTAGGGTGCCAAGGAGCCTGGCTGCCATCTTGGGCTAGTGAGGGGTCCCTCCTGGAGTGGTCATGGAAGGAAAGGGGTGGGGGATTAGGAGAGAAGTAGAAAAGATAAAAGATTAAATGACCTAAAAAAAAAAACACAAAAAAAGAACACATACTTGGAAAACGTATGAACTAGAGTTCAACTGACCTTGGTAATTTGGGTTTCCAATCAGGATACCTTAAGACACAAACACACACGCACCTGTTAGCACATCATTCAACACCCTATAGGCAAACATGTATCCTAAATGGTAATAGGCGACTACAAATGTAAATTACATTTGGGCAAACGTACCCGCTGACAACCCACTGTTAACTTTCCAATCTCCAACTCGTCACTTTTTAATTACCATCATTGTTCCCCATGTTTATGAAGTGATTTATGGTAAAAATCTGCCAAAACATGTTGCAAAATGTATGAATAACTATGACACAAAAGCCAGCCTCATTCTCAAGTTAATTATTTGACGATGCAAGGCTCCTTTGGGACACAGACAATATTTTAAAGCTTCCTCACTTGTTGCGTAGGTCTCTGCAGGCAGCAGTGTGGTTGACAGTATTAACATGGTCAATCCAATCCTGAAGAGAAACAACAAATGGGAGAGATAGAAAATAATTCTCAGTAAAGCTAGATTCACATCACACATGCGTGAAGATAAACAAAATGAAGATGATAGTCCACATTAAGATAACACATGACTCTACAGTGATTCAAGCATTTGGACAAAAGGCTAAGGTTCATCTTTGTCATTTTAACATGGTGCACAAACCCAGAACCAAAAGCTGATTTATTCATATTTTGACCTCATATTCATCATATTCAGATTGAATCCACATTAAACTGTTAATGAGTCAATGGCAAAAAAAAAGACTTCCACTCGTTGTCTGACTTCTTGTCTTAATGACTGTATAGATGCAAAGGGTGATGTCTTGCATACGGCAATCAAATGACATGTTACAAATAATGACATAATTTTCTAAACTAAGCAAGTGCCAAAGAGGATTCACCAGTGCATATCATGGAACAAGTCACAAAAGGTTTAAGAGTGCTTTTGAAATTATTGATATTGTTCTTAAATATAAAAGAATTAATCTCCATGGTAGACAACAGAGGTGTTCCATGTCCTCTCCACTTTCCACTATCTTCAGTGTCACTGTCCATCTTCATCATTGACAAACTACAAACTACTACTGGCAGAAAAAAAACAAAAACGTTTTGAAGTGCATTTTTCCCCTTCTTCCATATTTTTAATATAGCAAAAACAGAGGGAATCAAAGAGAAACATTTTAAAGTGTTTTAACCTTCTTCTTGTGCCATTTCAAAATATTTCTGTCCAGTCTACCTAATTCAAGAGAACAGACGCAAGTGAACAGAAACGTTCAAGACATGTTCAGATCAATCGGGTGCAATACCCGATCATCCATTCAGTTGATCTCTATTGCTTAGGCTGCAGAGGATTCCTGTCACAGGCTGTAGATCACAAAGACAGTCATTGAAAAAAAGACAAGTAAAACAATCCTTACACCCCATGTTCATTAACAAGCCTAAAATAGTTGTGGAACAACCAAGGGTGAGTTACCCATGAACTTTAAGAGACCTTGGTCTTTCTGACAAAGGCCAATTGGATAGAGTTCTGCTAGATCATAAGTGGCTAAGATTTTGTTTCTCATAATGCTACAAAGCTGATTTTGGTCATTACATTATGCAAATGCAGGCATATCTTTGTTGCCTCTTCAACTTTTGAGTTTTTTGTTAGGTTTTTTATCAGTATATCAGACAACCTAATTTTGTATAAATATTTTAAGGAGAAAGTAGGATGAAATAAATAATAAAAGGAAAGAGTGACGACTAGAAGTAATTACTGTTATAATACATTGAGGGGAAGTACAAACCATTTTAGGAATAAGTTATTTCTATTGTCAGTGCAACCATTATTTGTGAACATGAGCAACTCCATGCTAAAGCCAGAAACCAATACATTTTGAGAGAACAAATTAGTTAGTAATAATTCTATAGTAATAAAATGTACCTCAGAAATACAAACTGGGTGTGTTCACTGTCACCTTTGCCATGTTTTTCAATTCATACTCTACAGAGGAATGAAGAAGTCTAGTTTTAGAGATTCAACTATTCTTTAAGTTCTATGAATAACGAACTACTATTTAACTATGTTAAAAACAAAAGTAATTAATCATTAATAATTGTCTCTCTGGAAGTCATGACTGTCCATTGGCTCTACGTAAACACGCAGCTATAACATTAATCGTTCAAGTTCAGATAAACTTAATGCACGGTCCTCCACAACAGAGATAACAAATTCTTAAATTGAATGGTCTTCCCCTTTAACATAAGTACTTACTCATTCATCGTTACTTTAATAAGAAAAAATGATTTCATATCAGAACACCTAACCTGAAATGCTTTAAATACCGGGGTCAGGTTTCCCATAGCATCTGTAACCAAAGTAGCTCTTTGTTTCTTTGCATACCCCTCTCTTACAGTTATGAGGTTATAAGCTATTTCTTTAACAAAAAAAGTTTACAGTTCAATATAATATGTAATCACAGATTCACACAAGAAACCGTGAGCTGGACACTTACACTGCCATAAAAACAGGTGCAATATTTTAGATTTTCTCACTAGAGCTTTACCTGTGACTTAATGTACAACATTACATCTTATTTCTGTGTGTGGCTGAGCTACTAAACATGTTGAAAACAAACCCTGGCTTTGCTTGCTTTAATAGGTACACCTTGAAAGTTTCAAGTCTTATTTTTCTTCAGCAGGCACAATGTTGGGGAACAGTACCCATTCAAATCAATGAGTTCTGCTTGCCATAAGCTAGACTAGTTAGTTTGGACTAAAGAGTAGCCTACTCGTTAGTTTCAATGAGGTTTACCAACAATGCTAACAAGTAATTGAATGACAGAAGCAGCAACCCCATAACCTGACAACTGCCTAGTGAAGAAAGATAACAGGCCCAAACTCAAAATGTGTTGTTATCCCTTTAAGGGAACCTTTAGGCATTGGGACGATGGCATGTTGGCACTCACCTTAGCCTGATCACACTGTATGTGGCACAGGGAGCAGGTATGGGGGTACACCTTTGGAGGCTCCGCTGAGAAATCACTTATCATGGTGGGGGTTGGTAACTTCTTGGTGCTGCCATGTGGTTTTGAGACGGACGAAGAGGAGAGAGAACGTCTGGACAGTGAGGAAGACTCACTCCTGGTTTCAGACGAGGGCCTCAGTTTGGGCCCATCCCGCCTGTAGTCTCTGTCTGGGCGACGAGATTTGGATGATGGTGGAAATTCTCTGATGGGTGATCGTTTGGTCTTGTGAATGTCGCTGCTTGGCCTACGGTAGTCAAGGTCTCCATGCTTGTTTGATTCAGCGGGTTCCAAACGAACCTGCCGCCTTTCAGGCATCTCCACTTTGTGTTTAGAAGCAGAGGAGGAGGATTGAGAAGGGTACAACATTTTAACTGTCCTTTCGCTGGTCAGTGGCTCTCGTTTGAAAGTCTCTCTGCCACTGCTCTCGTCCTTTGCCCGGCTGGCGTGCCCGTAGTCAATGACTTTACCCGCTGTCTGCGTAACGCTGAGGAGGCTGGGCACTTCAGGGGAGCGGGAGGAAGGCGGCGGCATATCGTGGATGCCGTATGAGGCGGAGGAAGAGGAAGCTGCATTGTTCTGGTTGTTTGACTTGTTGATCTGGATGTCCCGGAGGATGAACGGTAAAGTGTCTGGGGTTAGCTGATCATCAGGGTAGTGACTCAGCACCTCTAGATCCTCGTTTGAAAGTCCAAAGCTAGCCAGGATACTGCCTGCACTCTCTGGCGTGTATAAACCCTGAACATCCACACCACCACCACTATTTCCGCTGCTATGAGAGGGCTGAGTTTGAGGAGAAGGTAGGTCAGTTGCAGGGGCATTCCAGCTTGGAATGCCTGTTCCAGAGTGGCTGTTCTGGGGCTGCTGCTGAAGCCCCTGGTGCCGCTGGGGCTGGTGGCTAGCACTAGATGGAGGATTGGCAAACAATTTAGTGGGCTGTTGGTAGCTTGACCAGTCCACCCCTTGCTGGTGGCCCTGCTGGTTGTCAGAGGTGAGCGTTACTGGGTTGGAGCTGTAGCCCCCATGTTCTGACAAGCACTGGCCCATCGCAGGCCCTGACCCCTGGTTCTGGTGTTGGTTCGGTCGGTTCATATGGTCCATGAGACGGTGGTCCATGTCCCTGGAGCCCCTGATAGCTAGGGCTGACTCTAGCTCATCAGGCAGCTGGGTGGGAGGAGGGAACTGGAAGCCCAACACCTGTGACAGCATATCAGTGGCAGAGCGACTCTGCTGCTGTTGAGTTGGTGGTTGTTGGTGATGTGAAGGCCTGGGCTTGTTAGAGAAGGGCTGTGGTGGCCCTTGTTGCTGGGAGTGGTGGTGATACATGGCACTGGACTGATACTGCTGTGCGATTCTGTAGTTTCTTCTGTTGGTTTCCACGTTTAACCCCACAGCTGACACCTGTTGTGTATTGAGAAGATTCAGGAGAGCCACATGAGGAGTTAACACTGTTGTTAACCTGTTGTTGTGATGACGCTGGTTGCCAGCAGTTATGGTCGCTATAGCGGTGAGTTGCTGGAGGGCAATTTGGGCCTGGGCCTCAATCTGGGCCAATCGGAAAGCTGTCACTGCAGCAACACCAGCCGCAGGTCCGAACTGGAAATTGGTCCCTCTGGTGCTGTTGGCAGCGCCAAAGGTTCCACTCCGGTCCAAATGGAGGAAGGGAACAAGCTGCGAATGACTGTCCGTTAGCACAGCAAGGCTGCGAGGTGGAAAGCAGAAATAGAATATTAAAGAAGCAAAGGCTTTTCTTTTTCCCCGTTTAAAATTAGTTTTTGGATGAAGTCCTTTTTTCACTCTTTTTCACTACAAGATGACTTAATCCTCAGTTTGTTTTTGTGGTTTCTTCACTCAACAATTAGTTACAGCAGAGAAAAATGCCATCAGATTTGAGATCTCCTTCCTCTAGTCCGGTGTGTCCACCAAGCTTTTCTTTCAGAACGGGAAAGCAAAGCAACGTTATGCAACAACAGTGAAACACTGAGAAGCATTCACAACTCCAGACAGCCAATATGGACACACAAGGAACATCACACAGACTTAACCCTCTGGATGTGAGAAAAACGACAAACCATAATTAGGCTTCCAAAGCAACACTTGTTAGCCTATTTTGATGACCAACATTGCAGCACAATGGACTTTGTCAAAAACATAAGCCTCTGTGTAAGCCACTTTTTGCCAAAATGTTCAGAGCAGATCAAGAGACCTGAATTTACCAACACTTAACACAGTGTAAAATGAATTTCCACTTTGAGTCAATGAAATGTCTAAAAATAAAACCGCACACTTACCATCCACTGGAACAGATTTAAAGTAAACACAAAAGTAGTGAATTGTAGTCTACTATTTTCTTTGACTACAGCCACTAATAGACTTGGTAAGCATTAACCGAACATCCTAAAAAATAGATATGACATACCCTTTAGGATATTTATATTCTAGCAATGACAAAATGACATGAGAATCACTAACAGAATGATAGTTTCACATCACCCTGTTATCTTTTTCATATCATATCTGGCTTCACATCCAGTTGTTAAAGTCTTCCTCCTTCATCACCCTTTGAAATTTCTAAAACTCAAGGGTAGCATTTCAAAAAGTGATGTCTGATTATTTCCACCAATCACAGTCTCAGTCAAAACGAGGCCAATCAGCTGTGCCAGAGCGAGGCCAATCAGCTGCGTCATTTTAGGGTTGGACATCATTCGAAATTTTTCAATACCAAAACAGATAGGCCTTTAATTCGATACAATACCTTCACAATACTTTTTTCTATACTTTATATGAATAAAAACCATATAGGTTTATCAGCCAACTGTGTTTTTATAAATGATTATAACTGGTATCTTTACTATTTACTACTATGATAAACAATTGTATTCTGTAAACATTGTCATTGTAAAAATGACAGAATAAGCAGAATATAAGAAAACCTGAATACAGTCACCTGAATACAACAACGCCGGTAGTGATTGACTGACTGCAAAAATAGTAGCAAAATAATAATCAAGTATCAAAATTTGGTACCGTTTTTTCCAACATTTTGTGATACTCTATTTCAGTAAGTGCCTGAAGGCACACTTTTTCGATATCCAACCCTAGTCTTTTTTATTGGTAGAAATCAGCGGTCACTTCTAGTTTGCCTTGTAAACCAACGATTTACTTGCAAGGCTTGTTATTGTCTGTGAGGTCAGTGGAGGGGGCCTTTAATATGTGCACCACATCACAAATAAATCACGTATGGGTAAAGCTTGTTGATAATCCGAGTTAGCATCATGCAAAACTACAAGCAATTGCAAGGCTACCCTACATCAAAACCTTTACATTACCTGCAATACTGTACGCTGGTCTAACCCAAATCACGCCAAATCCATAATTTACTAGGCCACTCTAGCTGACTTTACATGTTTCAGCCAGGGCCATCTACCAAGAAATAAGTGAAATTATGAAGGCCTCAATAGTCGCCAATACTTCCCAGTAAAAGGCTCAGTAAGGTATGAACACTAGGCAACAAATACAATTCCAGTCAAAAATCATAGTTTGGGCTAATATTGCTTGCCAAAACAATTTTACTGCAGGAGGGAATAATTCACCCACTGACTAAACAGCTGGATTGGCCCAATGGTTAACTTATCTTTTAAGTGAGGAGAGGATTGGCAGAAAAAAGAAAACAACAATTCTGGGTTTCAAAGATATGGTTAGATAATGCCTACGGGCATCTCACGTACTGTATGCTAACACGTTAGCATGTGCACAGGACAGAGACATGCACTAGAGACAGGATGATTTTGTGGTACTCGTACCTAATGTAAAATGTAAAAGTTTAAGTTGACCAACGAACCAATTTGCCAAAATGTTGACAGTTCTTTAAACTGCCATATTGTAACATTGCCTCACTTATCAGCAAACATACATACCACACAGAGGATGACTTTTTCCTGAATCATTAGGTTCCACTGGTAAATTCCACATGCATGTAATCTACCATGCAAGGCTTATTTCAATAAAATATTAGCTTTTTAAATTGATTTGCTTGAATTGATTTGATGTGATATTCTCTGCAGTGCAAAGAGAGAAAGAAAGAATGGCAAGTATCCGGGCTAAGTAATTCACAACTCC
The DNA here is from genome assembly GCA_900660455.1 of Gephyroberyx darwinii. Classification (NCBI taxonomy): domain Eukaryota; kingdom Metazoa; phylum Chordata; class Actinopteri; order Trachichthyiformes; family Trachichthyidae; genus Gephyroberyx; species Gephyroberyx darwinii. The sequence goes on from CABFOQ010031552.1 coordinate 12,057, forward strand.
CTATAAAAGTGAGCATACAAAGAGAATGTAGCTACAAGAAAATGTCAGTGTCCACTGGGACCTAATGGTACAGCTGAACCTTGTTTATATTGCTACAGCATCTTCCAGGGGTGGGAGTGGTGTTGGGTCATCTTTGCGACAATAAGGTAAAATTAATGAAATTCTAATGGTAGCAACTTCAACTGCAAATACTGCTACTTCACATTAATGTCACTTGTTAGCAAAAGAGTAACATTAGTTGTCTGGGAAATTACTCAAGTAATTACTCATTATTCAACAGCGGCTCGCTATAAATATTTAGTTTAGAACAAAAATCCTGGTGCATGTTTAATAAATTGGATGTGGCGAATGTTCCCAATTCTTCTCCCGAAAAATACATACCTAACTGCCACGAAAGACATGCGCAGCTATAAATACAGCATAAACCAATAACCTCGAACCCTTCTCTCTTAAAAAGGGGGGCAATGTCACGCCAAACTCCAATCAAAATCAGGCAAGTTTACGTTGCATTGCTTATAGACCAACGTAAGCATCATAGAACATGATTTATGAATGGAGTTTGACGTCAAGTTAGTTGTACCTATCCGGGCTAGCGTCAGCCGAAAAGACCACAAAACAGCCTGCTAAACCAGGCCTGACTGGCCGGGGCCTTGAACCCCGAACACATTAATTCTTACCAACGGGTTCAAAGCACACATAGAGCTTATGGCTTCTATAAAACACATACAACACGCAACAGTCTAAATCCACAGACAGAGAGCTAACGATTTCATTAGTATAAATTACTTTTAACAGGGCTAGGCTAGCAAACCAGAGACAGACAGGACATGCCAGCCATTTTGGGGCGTTGTAGCAAGAATAGAGAATAGAATTCCGTAACATTTGATGAACTGCAATCGTAACGTTACCGTAACGAGTATATAACAAGGCAGTGGATTCAATAACTACCTTTCAGAAAGTGTCGTTGTTGTGGATCTTTGTTTTCTGCGGCAGGTCTGTTTTCCTTCTCAGCCTGCAGGCCTTTGCGCTGACCAGTAACAAGCCAGCTGAATAAAAACAAGACTTCCGGCAAAACCTTCAAAATAAAATTATTTTTCAAATACCGTGCCCCATGATCCAATATATCATTATTATTGCCTATTTTCAGATGCCCAGCCTTAGTTTAAAAATGTCATTCGATTCTATAGACTTAATCTCATAACCAACCTTAGTTCTGGTTCTGGATGAACACAGTCTCATTATTATCTTAGTTTAGATTAGTATTGATAGTATTAGTATTGTATTAGTATTGACCAACCTAGGGCTACCTCTTGACCTGACCACATTAGTACAACCGACTGTCTCCCTGTTTGTCTGAGTGAGTTCATAAATGGCTGAGTCTGCTGGCATCTGTGGTCAGTGTTGAGAGTTGGCTTATGTGAGTGTTGGCTGTGTGTCCTCCCTCCTCCATTCAGGCACCTGCCACAAACAGTGACCCTCTCTGGAGATGGATCTGAGACGTGGGTGCTGCTGAACCCTGGCTGATGTGCAGTGTGGGTGCTGGCCTTGGTGGATATGGAGTGCCTATACTGGTCCCGGGCCATTTGACCCTGGTCAACTGAGGACACTGACATATATGACCTGGACACTATGTTTTGACCTGGCATCTATGTCTCATCTAATGAGTTAGGCCTGTTGAATCCTTTGTGGAAATAAAATTATGTAAATAAACTTCACTACATCTATAATATAACGATTCTAATTAGTATTTTGGGATGATATTTGTCTTCGTATATACCTTCAATACTTACTATTTTGGGACCAATTGTACGCTTTTATTTTGATAATTGAAAATCACCAAACATCCGGCCTTATTCCGCACAGGCAGATCATCAATAGATAAAACTTTTTTTTAATAGTAGTTTTGTAATAGTAGTTTGTGTTGTATGTACGAGATTATATGTAACATGATAACCAAAATATTATAACAAAAATTGATCATTCAAAGTTCAATCATAATTTTATAGTTCATTAGGATAATAATACGACAGAAATATGTAAAACAATGCATTACCGTCATTGCAGCAAACACAAATCGAATGCATTTAAGTTGAGTGTTGGATTTAACAGTTAATTATGAATATAATACTTAGAAAATATTTTTAATACAATCCACTGAATGGAAAAGAGAGTTTCCATGTTTGGCCTGTTTTTCTGAATTAACGAGATTATTTTCTCAGAATTCCGAGAAAAGTTTTCATGGAAAAAAAATTCTGCTGTTTTTCTGAATTAACGAGATACCTCAAAAGCTCTCACCTGCATACTTCTGAATTACTTTGAAACATTTCTCTTTTTTGCCCTTTAATAAAAATATGATTTTCAATAATTAATTGACAATTTCAATGGATTCCAGTTCAGGACATCCACTTCTATACTCACATAAAATATGAAACACTTTTACTGTACCATTTTTGAGTAAAATCAACTTAAAGTCAATATGCCACTGTAATTGCACCTATCTTTATTTATTTTAGTTTTGTTATATAGAAACTTTTCATTTCATTATCTTTGAGAGCATCTTCCCTTTACGGAATTGTTTTTACATGTGCCTAAGACTTTTGCACAGTACTGTACAATATATGTGTGCATGAACACACACACACACACACACACACACACACACACACACACACACACACTTGCCTCCCATCTGTTATAGTACTCCCTGGCCTGATCTTCTCCTCTTTCAGCTGGTGTGACACACACACACACATCTTCCCTGCCTTCCCAGACCTTATGTTA
>CABFOQ010031556.1:0-14437 GCA_900660455.1 Gephyroberyx darwinii
GTCCAGAGCCAGAGTTTTGTCTGCCTGAGGTGGCAAGTAGGCAGCTGTGAGGATCACTGATGTGAACTCACGTGGCAGGTAGAAGGGACGGACTTTAATGGTCATAAACTCCAGGTCCGGAGAACAGTGTGTTGTTAATACTGTCACATCCGTGCCCCACTGAGTGTTAACCATAAAGCACACCCCACCTCCTCTACTCTTGCCTGATTCCGGGGTCCTGTCGTGCCGGTGGGTAGTGAATCCCGCCGGCGTGACGGCGGAGTCCGGTATCGTCGGGTCGAGCCAGGTCTCAGTGAACGCCAGGACACAGCAGTTCCTCACGTCGCGCTGATCGCTGATCCGAGCATGAAGTTCGTTCATCTTGTTGTCCAAAGACTGGACGTTAGCCAGTAAAATACTCGGGAGAGGTGGGTTGAAGTACCTTTTCCGAATTCTGTTTAGTATCCCGGCACGTTTGCCTCTTTTCTTCCTCCGTCGGCGTGTCTGTAAACAAAGCGGCGGCAGAACAAAGGGGACTCCGCTCGGACTTTGAGACGTAGAAAAAGTCTGACTCGAAAGATGCCGATCGGATGTGTAGCAGTGTGTCCCGGTCATACTGGATCAGGGAAAGTGTTGTGTGCATAAAAAAATAAATAAATAACACAATTACAAAATAAAACCTACGGAGTTGGAGCGGAGCCATCGTCAGTGCGACCGTTCGCGACGCGCACCGGAAGTCTTCTACCAACGTCTTCTACCAACTTCTCATTATCACCAATAATGAAGCAATTGACTCTTTCATTCAACTTTACGACATGTACGCCCTCGATGCAAGTGTCATCGAGATAGAAATGTCTTTTCAAGGACTTCCCAGGGAAATTTTAAAGAGGTTCAGACTGCGGCCCTGGAGACCTTTTTTTTGTCTCATGACTTTGGAAGCATAAACAGGAGATAGTCAGAGAGAAAGACAAAGATGCACATAGAAAGACAGACAGAGAGGGAAAGAGAGCTAGAGGTTTGTTTAGTGGTTAGAGAGACTGCCCCGTAATTATGAAGTCACCGTTTCAATACCCACAATAGCCAATATGTCCATGACTTATCTCCATCAGCAGCCACGTGTCCTTGAGCAAGACACTGAACCATCATTGTTAGTCACTCTGGATTATAACGTCAGCCGCACGCCTAAAAATGGGAAATGGACAAAGGCAGACAGAAATGACAAGCTGCCAACCAATAACACAGTCAGGCAGCGTCAGTCTAGCGAGCTAGACCTCTATTACAGCGAGATCTGGCAAGCAGGGAAATGATTCATCAGTTCAGCCAATAGTATTCAGCTCAGAGCTCGAGGTAAATAGTTTGCATGCAGGCAGGGCTGTCCAGTCTACTCATCAAGGGCAACGACATAGCCAAATACTATCGAGAAACAAGGCCCTGCGATTGCACGATTCCAAAATCCTCCAATCTAACTCTGGGTTGCTGCTTACATCAAAGTAGCGTCCAAGACTCTTTGATGAAAAGAGTCTGATTAGGACCCAGAACGCCAGCGCTGAACTAATTCTCCAAGCAGGACGGAGAGACTCATACTGATGCTGCTGTCCCCACCATAACCACAGACGTAGAATAAGAGCTCTGATTTACTGCTAAAACTAAAGAAATACACCAAGTTTTTGGCAAATTGGCCCACCAGTCAACATACCTCATAAGTGAAGAGAACATACAGTAAAATCATCCACGTGTCACCAGTAGATCATTTGCTACAGTTGTTAGTATGTAGACTGTGTGCTACATGCTAACACTTGAATACACAATGTTAAGTGAGAAAATGAGAACTTGTAACAATTCTTTTCTAAAGTAAGAAAGAAAGAAAGAAAGAAAGAAAGAAAGAAAGGCAGGTCTTGCTTATTAGGATGGGCAGTTTAGTCCCATCATGTATCATGGGCCCAGGAATTGTTAACAGTGACTCTGAGTATAACTACTCCACGCCGATTACCACCCAGTCCACCAACTCTCAAGGCTGAATTCAGAGAGAGAAACACACAGAGATTTAATGGCCTATTCATTCCTCTGTGTTGTTTGGATATGACTGTTAGATATTGGAATGTGTTGTAAACCACATCAGCAATATTATTAATTTTTTGACAGTCATGCCCGTAAAGACAAATTGAATCGGAATGAACTGAACTGAAATTGGTGAGACAGAAAAAACGGGCTAACATGCCAAGAGAGAAAGCTGAGAAAGACAGTGAGTCAGAGAAACTGAAAGACAGAGGAGAGAGAGAGGGAAATGCAGAGTGGGTTGCATGTTCAACCTCAAAAACAACAGAGATGGAGAGAGACTAAGGCAGGGGGGAGAGAGAGGGAGAGGATACGGGAGAAAAAGAATAGAGAAAGGGTGGCAAAGTGAGAAAGATCTTGTTCAGCAGAGAGATCATAGCAAAACAGATCTATTTACAGATTAGTGGTTCTGACTGTGTATGTGTGTATGTGTATTGCAAACACACTATACACACACACACACACACAGCAAACATACCTTTGACTTGTTAGCCTCATATCCCCCAAGCAGAAAGCAACAAATTGCTTGACTGCAGTTTGTTGTTGATTGACTGTAATGGTGTAGTTTGCTATAGTGTGTGTTTTGGCGCCATCTAGAGGTGTGTTTGTGTATAGCTTTACATTCATTTATCTTTACATTTTACACATTTAGCTGACACTCAAAGTAATTGCAGCAGTAGAATAAATCTTAAATTATTTGATCACCAACATGTACTTGTTGTAGTATCTATGCTTGGAAAAAACAGCACACAATAAACCATACAAGCAAATGTTTTTCCTTTGTTCCTCTACCCTCAATCTGCTCCTCACATCTTGCCAAATACAGTCCTCTATATCTGTGGTTCATGTAGGGATAACAGCAAACAAACAATAGCTGACATGCACACACTGGCTTTGAAAACTGCCACGGATTGTTGATTTTTATTGAAATAACACAAACACTGACTGGATGTGTTTTCAGCTTGTATTTCTCCCTGACAATAGGCTTCAGCCAGACTTTTCTCCTGGCACTCATACAGCACTGACACGAGTTGAAACAAAGTCAGGAGAGAGGTCTGGGCATGTGAGACTAGCCACAATTTGGCAGTTCTACCAAGGTCCTGGAATTATGTTGTCAGCAAATGGAAAAATGCAGCTGGACATGAAAAGCAAGTAATGGACAACAGGGTTGTTGGTGATAAGGGAGAAAGCCTGGATAGCAGCGAAACAGCAAATCATCCACCCTGCTCAAGTGTCCAGTGCTGCTCTGCTGCTGCTGACTGTGCGCTTTGGCTTATGTGGAGGTGGACAAGTGGAAAGAGAATTTCTCCTTCAGCTCTCAAGACTATCACAAGAAAGAAAACAGAGTGTACAGGACACTCACTGGGCTGAGGTGTGTATGTAGAGTCACACTGATGGTGATCTGGTACCCATCAAAAATGCATTGAGAGACTAGAGAAACACCTCTAAATAGAGTCTCGAGCCAGATGCTTTGGAAAGTGTCTCCAAAGTGGCATGAGTCCAAGATAGAGCCAAAACACAATTTTCAACCTGAACTAAACACACCTAAACACAAGCATGTGTGCCAGTGTCATGTGGACTCGAAGCATTAGGACTTGATCTTGAGCTAAACTGTGCACAAATTTGATGACTTGAGGCTTAATTGACTTTTGCAGGTGGAAATGAGCATTGCATTCACATTAACAGGTCACAGACTGCCATACATATGTGCCGAAAGTGTGTTATAAAAAAACCCCTATAATATATTTACAGATCTAGACGTATGTCCAGAACAAGCAGATTTAGATGTGTGCATTACCAGCTGATCACCACGAAACCAACATGTGCATTGTTGTTTGTTCTCGTTATCAGTCTCATAATAAGAACATATTGATGGATGGAAGTAGATTAGTCACAAGACTGTGGAAAGCAGCTCCGGATAGTTTGTATGGGTAATGCAGGCGCCCCACAGCACCCTCCTAGCTGGCTGAGGCTATAGGCTGGTGAGTAGGAAGCAAGTGGCTCTTGGCACCACCCTTGGGGGGGATGAGACGTAAGCTGAAGGAGCTCTGTAGCTGCAGCAGCTCACCATAGAGAGTCTGGAAGTGCTGTCTAAGGTGGAGTTCAGTTTAGCCCTCATCCTCCAGCGTGTCCGGACTCAACGCTACAACTGAGCCAGCCTTTTCTCCAGTTTCTGCATCCCACGCCTTGATGTTTCCTCCCCAGCACACTACTGTAATGGACTACTGAGTAGTCCACTGGCCACAGCTGATTGGTTGAACCTGTAGTCTGTTGCGTACTTTGAAACAGCTGAGCCTCCTCAAGAAGAACTCTGCCCTCACTTGCACACCGGCTCCGTATTGTGAGGAAGGTCAATGGCTTCTCGCTGTATTAGAAAGCCACAACCAGCTCCTTCATCTTACTGATGTTGAGCTCCGGATGGTTCATCATATCCCTGCTCCACATCGCCCACGCCTACAGGGGCCTAGTCTGCAAGCTGGAGGGGTCCAGGGAATCTTTGATTGGGGGTCAGAGGTGCTGCAGGACCAGCCTCTCAAAGTCAGTGCCCCTGGCCTGTGGTCATTTAGAGCGTAGTCATACAGGAACAAACCCAATATCACTAAAAGGGGTCAGCACTCTATAAGTGTCACCAGAGCAAAGGAATGTTGAAATGGCTGGAAAACAACACACACTAATGAAAATCCAATGCTGGTTGAAACCACAAATTAGTGAGGCCATCATCTCTGTTGTATTTTTTAAAATAGGACTATATTATGTAGTTGATCCCATTTGGGGTTTTACATTTCATTGTCTCATAAACTCACAATAGAGGCCATAATTCATTGGCATGTTGCCATTTTAGAACAAGCCGGCTGAGTAAAAATAAAGTTTAACAATTTAAATCAATATCATCAAAATAGTGCTGCAACAATACAGCATCAATTATTAAGTGCAACAATAATTAATACATACACACACTTAATTGTCATCCTAATTCATTACTACTACTACCACTACTACTACCACTACTACTACTACTACTACTACTACTACAAAGAAGAAGAAGAAGAAGAAGAAGAAGAAGAAGAAGAAGAAGAAGAAAAATCTGTACTTTAGAAGTTGTGGAAAAAATAAAATGATCTTGCTGTTTGACTCAAAAGATTTCACTGAAGAAAATTGACAGGTGTCATCCTGTAGCATCTGTTATGGCTTTTATGCTGTAGACCGCAAGGCAACAACAACCCATTCTTTCCAAAACATCAAATACATGTCAAAAATAAAAACACACCTACAGGCTTTTGACTGTGAGAAATTAGAACTATACATTTACAGGGTTTCCCTGCAGGTCTGAAAGGTCTGGGTAGCACGAAAAATGAATTTGATCATTTTGGGGTGTTGAAAAGTGTCAGAACGACACAATAGACCCTGGAAATATATGTGTTTGATTCCAGTACGTATGTGATCATCAAATCCAGATGGGGAATGAAGCTGTGGATAAAGCACAGAATTATAGACAGAATACATATAGGACCCCTGCAATTAGACAACCTCAACCATGTAAGGCTAAGCCCTGGATCAAGCTGCTGTGAGCTCCAATGTGCAGCAGCCCTCTATTCAGCCACTGTCTGTCATTTCAAGACCTTGAACAGTTATAATTAATTGTTAGTATTGTTCTGAGTTATCTGCTGGGTGGGAGAGAGTTGGGCGTGGGCAGCTGAGGCAGCCGCTCTCCTCCCCTCACTGCTCGCCAAGATAAGAGCTGAAAAAAACGGCAAGTGTGTCAGAAAACACCCCTCTTTCAGCTCCCTCGCTCCTTTACAATGACTGATCCAAACTTGCTGTAAGTAGCTGTAACTTTCCACAAGATTAAAAACACAAGTCCGAAAAGAGTTGTAGAAATGTTGATGTCCTGATGCGTAGCAGTGTTAGTTAAAATAAGTTGTTGGTGTGCTGGTATGACCCTGCAGGGAAATGTCTCTGAGTGATAAGAAGCTGACACAGGAGGACAGCGGTAGTCTGAGAAAGAGCAAAAAGAAGCAAAAGAAGGAAGATGCATGGAGACCAGAGGGACCCAAAGACCCATTTGCTATGGTTGGTGCCTTTATGTGTATGTGTTTGTGTGTATGTCTCTGTGGGCATTCTCGTATCGACTGTATGCGTATACACTAAATCACGCATCACACACAAATGTGAGAATATATGGAATTAAATTAGAGGAAATAGGGGCATGGCCCACCAACAAGAAGAACTATCTCACAAGGAATTTTCTGGAATTATTTCATTATGTTGTGTGGAATTGCCTCCTTCCTCTTTTTGGTCACCTATGGAAAACAAGGTCCCATTGTAATCTCGTGTTTCTTGACCAAGACTACACATTATGCTTCTCCCCCAAGAATGGTGGCACTAACATTACCAGGGTTAGTGGTTCCAGTCATGCTGAAAATGTACTCACTGATAGTACTGTAAGGCACTTTGGATAAAAGGTTTTAGCTGGCAGAGCTAACCAACAAAAGCTTGTCTTCCTTCTCTATTGTCTATTGTAATTATCTGTTTGATTGTAGGCATGTAATCAAGCCTTTTTATGAGTTGGACTTCCATCTATCGCATCTGTATATAATGTGATTAGTAGCTGCTGTGTGACAGCCAAACTTCCCCTTGGAGATCAGTAACGTATCTGTCCTGTCCTATCCTGTCCTGTCCTGCCTGTCCTGTCCTTTCCCAGCTGGATTCTCTGCCAGAGGAGAAGCAGCAGGAGATCCAGAGAGCCCTCCACCTCTTCTCCATGGGCCAGAATCTGCCCAAGACCCTGCAGGAAGCCATGCAACACACCTACCGTTTCTGGGACACACAGCCTGTCCCCAAACTGGGTAAGGAGCGAGCACCCTGTCCTATCCACTCGTGGAAGGAGTATATTGATTCTGTACTTACGTAAAAGTAAAAGTCCTTGGCTCAAAAATCTACTCAAGTATCAAAGTATGTGCTGTAAAATGTATGTATACATTGAAAGTAAAAGTACATGTAATATATATTTGTATTTGTGTTATATATTTGTGTTTCAGCGCATGGAAGTCATACTTAATGTAATGCATTAACTTCTTTCAAATGGGATCAGACTAAAGGGCTTGTTGATCTCGATGCATTCACTTAGACTGCAATCTTCTGGAGTGTGGCTGGTTCAAAAAAAAAAAAAAAGCATGACTAAATGATGTTTCAAAGAAATGACTGCATGCTTTGTTTACTAAGTTTGCTACGTTTTTTTTTATAAACGTAGTGGAATAAAAAGATTCATATTGACTCTCAAATGCCGCAGAGTAAAAGTCGAGTACCTCAAAACGTAGAGGTAGTATGCGGTTTGTAAAGTAGATTTACGTTTTCCTCTCAGCTCAAGGGCTTTTAGATTGCTTTTGTTCAAATTGGTAAGAGTGGCTCGGGCCTTTGATGGTCACAGGATGACTGTTGTGACCTTATCATGATAGTTCTCTGTTTGTTTGCATGCTAACCTTTTTTTTTTTTAATCTCATCTATTGTAAACTTTGTCATTACCAAAACATTATACTGTATATATCTTTTAAAAAGGTCAATGGTCAATATCATGAAAATATCGAGCAAATGGTGACTATCTCCTTGTTTGTTTCCTCAGGTGAAAGCATTACCACCCACGGCCCAATAGTGGAGGGCAGTGACAGAGTCCGTGAGGAGCCCTACTCTCTACCCCAGGGTTTCTCCTGGGACACGCTGGATCTGACCAACCTTACTGTGGTGTGTTACGTGTGTAGTATATCATCAGAAATCTTAGATCTGTCGAATACCAGCTGGTATATTCCCCCACTGATATTTCCTTTTCTCTCTGTCATTCAGCTGAGAGAGCTATGCACTCTTCTAAATGCGAACTACATGGTAGAAGACGACAACACTATCAGATATCACTTCTCTCCTGAGTACCTGCAATGGTAACCTTCAAGCATTTGCAGTTTCAACTTTTGATTTGTAGCTTTTATTTTGTGAACTTTTTAACCTTTTTATCCATTAAGGGAAAGTTGACTGAGCATGCACGCTCTATTTCAGCATCGCCCTGCTTCATATTTATGCTGTTTCCCACATTCACAGCTTCTACTGTTAGCCACTGAGGTTGAGAAACACTGCTGGATGCAAAATTATTGGATTCATTGTAATTTTTTTCACTGGAGACTTGTACGCCTAATCAGTGTTTGTTAAACCACCATTACTCACATTTATCCGCAGAGTGATTTTGCAGCCAGTTGTCTCTCTTCCTCTCAAGGGCGCTGCAACCTCCTAACTGGCTGGCCCAGTGGCACTGTGGAGTGAGAGTGAACACAAATCAGAAGTTAGTCGGCTTCATCGCTGCTGTTCCTGTTCATGTCCGCATATATGATACGTGAGTAGCCCGTTATGTTTTGACCAAGGCTCTCCTGATGCCTGTCTCTACTAACATATTGCACCCAGCTGGTTCATGTATCATAAGATGCTTTTAGTGGAAATGTCTAGAAAATGTCTCAAAGCAAAAAAAAAAACCAAAATAGGTTTCATGGGGGAATGTGTTCTCCAGGGAGAAGAGGATGGCACAGGTCAAATTCCTGTGTGTCCATAAGAAGCTGCGTCTGAAGCGGATGACTCCGGTTCTGGTCCGAGAGCTCACCCGACGGGTCAACCAGCAGGGCCTTTACCAGGCGGTCTACGCAGCTGAAGTAGTGCTGCCCACACCACTAGGCACCTGCAGGTAGTAGTCCGTGTACACCGGGATTTGGGTTGACGAACGCTTGATTACAAACATAAACCGCAATTATGAGACATTTAGCACAAAGAAGTGTGGCACTGGTTCCTGGTCCAAGGCTGAGAGTCACTGATGTATGAGAAATGATTGGCCAGACTTAGATTAGTCTTCCCATTGTGCCCAATAAACCACCATTACTCACATTTACTCAGAGTGACCCTGCAGACCGTGATCTTGCAGTGTATTTTATGTATTCTCGTTAGTCTGGTCATGGGTGTCATGACCCCCTCCCCTACAATTCTATACTAAATCAAAACTGGAAATAGCAAAGTCTTCAAGCTTAGAGTCCTTGGCCTCGCGTGTGTCTGTTTGGCGCTCCTTGACATAAAACTGTCTGTATGAAATCTTTGGCAGTAACAGTTGAGAACGTCTGCTGTATGAAGACATATCTGTAACCACATAAGCCTGTTACTCTATATATAGTCCAAACAAGTACCATATTTCGTGTGTGTGTGTGTGTGTGCGGGCGCGTGTACGTGTGTGTGTTAATTCTACCAGATACTGGCATCGGGCTCTGAACCCCCGTAAGCTGATTGAGGTGAACTATCCTGGTGTGAACAAGAACATGACAATGCAGAGAGCTCTCAAACTCCACCGCCTGCCTGAGGTTAGTATGTGCTGCCACCTGTGGCAGATAGCTACTATTGCCACTGTATTCCAGCTCACCTCACAGAGAGACCAGAGCAGTCTATTCACTTAGCCTAATGACCATTCAAATATATCCATACATTCATTCATTTATCCATCCCTCTTTTTTCTCTCTTTCTCTCTTTCACCAAGGTAACCAAGACACCGGGTCTGCGCCCTATGACCAGCAAGGACGTTCCAGGGATACACTCCCTCCTCCAGGCAAACCTCCAAAAGTTCCACCTCAGCCCTGTCCTGTCTCTGCAGGAAGCACAACACTGGCTGTTGCCAAGGGAGAATGTGATTGACACCTATGTGGTGCAGGTGTGCCCATCCTTGGCTTTTAAAAGAGGTTTAGGTTGTAGTATTGTCGGTGCTGTTGGTTTTGCGTGGGAATTGGGATTTGGAGAGTATCTAAGGGGAAAACAATTTACAGGAGCAGAAATGAGGCTATTGCAGCTCCAAGCAAGGAAAAACATCTGCAATTCGTTCAGAAGTCTGATGATGATGCACATGTTGCTTTACTGCTTGTGTCACTTAGCACCTCCTTTTAACCTGATGCTACCATCTGTTATGCACAGCATGCCCACCATGTGTTGATGTTTTTGCAGTATCCTTACTGTCTACTGCCACGCATCATTTCAAATGCTTAACAGTTGCAGGCCAGCTTCAGACAATCCTAGCAAGTGATTTAATCCCCAGCATTAACGTCTTCTTTATTCAAGTGAAAAAAGTCTGCCACTAGAGTGAAATAATTTCACTTGTTTCCAGTGCAGTATTACTTGTTTAATGATTTTTTTTCCAAATGACAATATCTTGAAATAAGACAGATTACTCGACTTGCAATGGAAACAAGTGATGCAATCTCACCCTACTAGGAGATCTTTTTGCTTTATTTAGGAAAGTTCCATTTTTAAGACTACATTGATGATGTTTAAGATTACATTCAATAGCTTGCACAAGTTAATCCCCCTCCCTTCCTCTCCCCTCACCTCCTCACCACGCAGCGTGATGATGGCGTGCTGACAGACGTGGTCAGTTTCTACAGCGTCTCATCCAGGGTGTTGAACCACCTGGTCCACAGTGGGCTGAGAACAGCTCACCTCCTGTACCTCGTCTCTACTGCCACGGGCCCGGCCGACCTCATGGAGGACGCGCTGGTCCTGGCTAAAGCCGTGAGTGGGTCCAAATCAGAAGTGCTTTAATTTACCAAGGACAAATGGACACAGAAGGAGTTTGACCTGCTTAATTGGTCCAGACAGTTACACGGTGCAGGGTTGACACACTAGGTGAAGGACAAAATGTATCAGGATTTCACCTGTAGTGCAGGCAACACGTACTGAATGATAGTAAACTGACCGTGAACACACATACGCAAGTACACAATCAGTGTGTATGTGCAGGGTAGCAATCCATCTCAGATTACTGATCACCTCAACATTGTAATCAGTTACTTTTGGATTACTTTGCCTTTTTACTTATATGCAGTTATATGAACAATGTGTGTGTAAAATTAGGCTTTGATCACAATATGATTTCACTCTCACTCTCTCTTTCTCTCCCTGACAGAAAGGTTTTGACGTCTTCACTGCTCTTGATGTGATGGAGAACAAGTGCTTCCTGGAGAAGCTCAAGTTCGGCATCAGTGTCAAGAACCTTTACTATTACCTGTACAACTGGACGTGTCCTAACATAAAGCCAGACAAGGTACTCAGTGCTGTAATATCAGCGCCTGTCAAAATGCTTCACAGTTACACGGTGTATCCAAAGAGCAAACCCCTCCTCTCCCTTTCTATCTGCTGACAGGTGTGTGTTTTTGAAGAATTCGTTTCCAAATTGGTATGGATCTGTTTTGGGGACAAATACACCATGACCTGAAGTTCATCATTCAATACCTCTAAGATATTGAGGCTCCAATCTGTTAAAATGTTCTGATTTTGTCAACCCAAGACCCAATTACAGACTGTGGAATGAAACTCTCAAATATACAATACTTTAAAAGTTAAAAGTTTGATTAGATTAGATAAATTAAAAGTTTTCACAATCTATTATTAATCCATTATTGTGGTACATAATAGAAACCATAAAATATGCATGTAGTCACTGGCCATTGAAAGTTTAGTCTAAGCGAGAAAAACTACACTTTTACTGTGAAATTTGAAGTTACCTTTCCAAGTAGACAAAAGAGTGTGTTGCTCAGATAAAACAGATCCCAAATTAATGCATTTTGAAATAGTTTTTAGAACAACAAAGATCGTAAAAAGTCAAGTGGAAGGGGCATATATAAATAAATATGATTAAAGTCATAGCTTGCCGGAGTATTCATGACACTGTGTGTGCTTCAAATTCAAGTTGCTTTTATTGCCGCACAGCCAGGCTGGTGGAATTTGTTTTATCGCAGGTGAAAAATTTAGCAGCATTAGCAAGCTTCAGTACAGCCAACATAAGCACAGCAGATAAAATACAGCAAGTGCTTCAGCACTCTACTGTAGATACTGGATACTAGATACTGTAGATTTCAAACATTAAAGGTTCACAGAATCACACACACATGGTGGTTCGCCGGTGATTATTTGTTGTGTTTGAAGGCTGCCGGCCACCAGTCAATCATTGTAATGATCTGTCTGCTTGTCTCACAGGTGTGCTTGTCACTACCCAACTAACCTTGCCACTGAGGGGGACAGAGAGGACGGGATGGTCAGGATGTAGGGAACACCGTGATTGGCAGGATGGAGGACAAGCTGCATCAATAATGCATTTGGGCTCCAATTTGAACTGACATCATTATTGACTCAGAGGATTGTATCACCTCTCTCTCTCTCTCTCCTCTCTCCTCTCTCTCTCTTTGTCAGGGTTTCATTTCTTTCCATTACCTTCAGTTTTCATTACAGAGTCTTAGTGGAATGCTAGTGATTTTATACCTCCAACTGAAGCTACCCCCAGACTTTGCCCTTTTCTGCCAGCCCAGACTTAATGGTCAGGGTGGTGTGGTAGCTGCAATTTCTAAAAAAAAGTCACCTTAAATGCTGTTCCCCTAGGCTCCCTGTCTTCCTTTGAATTCCCGTGCTTTTTGATTGGTGATAAGGCCCCTGTGCTTCATGTCTTGGTTTACCAGCCACGTAAGCAGAACCCAAATACACGATTTTTCTGAGTTGCTCCCCCACGTAATGCCTAAACATGAAAGGATCTTAATCCTCGTTCATTTTAATGCCGGGTCTGTCCTCCCATGCCCTGGCCAGTGAATGTATGCACCTTGCTGAATCTTTTAGCCTTGTTCAATCTGTAAAAGACCATACCGTTAACCTAGTGCTGTCGTCTGACCTGCCCCTTTGTAACTTTGAAACAAAAGTTGTTTAGTTGTGTGATCACAAGGCGATTGCTTTTTGATGCAATGCCTCATAAAGCACCCGTCTGCTCCCGCATCCTGAACTTAACTACTGCCAGTACATTTTCTGATGTCTATAGAGTGGCAACCAATACCCATATTATAGAAGCTTCTTCATGCATTGTAAATACTTAGACGCTAATCGCTCTCTTTGATAGCTTGCTATTGCTGTTCCTCTAAATGAGATAGGATCAAAGGATCACTCTTTCAAGTCCATAAAGAGAAACTGCAGAAAGGCAGAGCACAAATGGAAGAAACAAATTACAAGCTTAATTTGATGTTTTGAAAGACCGTTAAGGATGAGAGGGAAAAATACTTCTGATACTTCTGATAAGTATAAAAATACTACGCCATAACGCATGCCAAAACTAGCGCCATAAGTAATCAGTCTTCGTCACAACGCTAGTTTGGAATTTTCCCCATTTAAATGCAAACAGTTCCAAAAATTCTTCATTAACCAGGTCATGAATGTTACGTTGAACATCGCACCCCCTGCCAGCTGCCAGGCCACAGGCTCTGTCCTACCGTGCTATAGTCCAGCTATTGCACGTTTAAGAAACCCAATTTAGACCGTACAATATTTAATAACTTCAGACCCATTTCCAAACTGCCTTTTCTGTCCAAAGCAATAGAGAAGGTAATCCTTACTCAATTTATCAGCTTTTCTGAACATAGTCTGAACATTTCAATCTGGTTTTAGGCCATTCCACAGTTCTGCGTCTGCCCACCTGAAGGTGACAAATGACCTCCTTCTATCAGCAGCTGTGAGAAACTGCTCTATTTTCATTCTTTTAGACCTCAGTGCTGCTTTTGATACCATTGACCACAGTATTCTCATTAACCATCCAAACCAATGAGATGGTGTTACAGGTACAGCTCTGAGCTGCTTTCATTCTTACCTCTGCAACAGAATCTTTTCACTCTCAATTGCACTTATTTCCTGTGGAGTTCCCCAGGGCTCTCTACTAGGCCCCATCTTGTTTTCCATATATGTGCTTCCTCTGGCTCAAATCATTCAAAAATTCAGTCTCTTTCTTCACTGCGGCTGACACACAAATCTATCTCTCATTAAAGCCTGACAGTCAAGACTGATGGCTGACAGGGATTTTGCCATGGCTGCACCGAGATTATGGAATAGCTTTCCCCAAAGCATCACCAAATCAGTTGAAATTTTTAAAACTTATCTTAAAGCCTATTTTTATTAATTGCCTTTTCGCTGTCTGACATGTTCCTTTTATGCTCTGTTGCTTTTATTTTTGTGCTTTTAACTCTATGCTACTTCCCTTACACCTATGCTATGCTCTTTGTACTCTTTAAAACACTATGTACTTGTAAATGTATGATAATGATCATCTGGTTTTCAGTTGTAGAATGTAGGATGAAGAATTAAATTCAAATTAAAAGATTCAAATTAAAAGAAAAGAAAAAAATGCTTCCTGTAAGTGTGTGTGTGTGTCTCGTAGAACTTCAAAAGTGCTTCATGTAACCTCAGGTGACCTGACAGTTATCGTTAAGTGCAAGCAATACATGAATTTAATTAGAGGAAAAGATTATTTGTTTTAGTCACTCACACACACACACGCACACGCACACGCACGCACGCACGCACACACACACAC
>CABFOQ010031556.1:14476-32101 GCA_900660455.1 Gephyroberyx darwinii
TTTATGATGTACTTGCATAGCCTCTCTTTTTCTCCACAATCTGTGCTTTGGGGAGGGAAAGAGAAATCAATTTTCAGTGTGTATACTAGAAATACTTTTTTACTGACAGGTGTAAATGCAATGCAAATGCATATTTCCCCACTAGACAATTTGCACTGCCAAAGCTCCAATAAAAATGTGTTGTAAATACAGCAGTTGGACCTTAGCAGGAATAAATGCCAAGTAGCAATTTATATTCTTATTATAGTCATTCAATATGAAACCTTAAGGTTCAAGGAAAACATCAAGCCCCAACATATTCTGTCCTCATACAGTTTTTCACAGCCACTTACTGAAACTGGTTGTTCGAAGGAAACCATTGCATTGGCTGACCAAAGAAGGACTCTGTCAACAAATTTAACTAATCCTGTTTTGACTTTTTTTGCAAAACTACACATAGGTCTTTTCAGAAAGCATAGGTAACCTCATGTTTTCAAGTAGAAAGCATTTCAATACACAATACCATACCTGCAAATTCATAAGAGGTGAAAAAGGTGACATGTTTGAAAACCAACCCCCCTGGGGCATTGTGATTTTAACATGTAAACGAAGCATTCTGGTGCACTCTGAGAAAAAAATAACATTGATTTTGGATTTAATAATTCCAACCACAGAATCGCTCTAACTGTAACATGGTAACTTAATACACAATTCACTAAAAGTACCGTGCTAACAAGCTGGCAAACTTTACATTATAACACACTTCAACTTTGATTTGGTAAGGTATAGCAACTAGTTACCTAACATTAAGTTAGACAGCAAAATGTCATATTACGTTAGCAGCCAGAGCTGGTCCTCCCTGGGGCCCTAAGGAAAATTCTGTTAAGGGGGCCTCCTCCCTGACCCGTGAGCCATGTAAACCATTTGCCATTGCCACACAGTCACACCTGACACCCCAGTGCTCCCACTATAATCCTCGCTCCTTTAAAACAGTTTGCTCCATCTGTCGGTCTCAGAATAAGTAGACCTATACAGAACAGAATGAGGTATAAACAAACAATATTTATTGAATAGAATATTATCTATAGAATCTTAAGATAAGTGACTATTAACATTAACATAAATGAGAAATTGTAGAAAATATAAAATGTAGAAAATAATAAACACTGAGCTTTGGCTCTGCTGACTAGTAATTAGTCCAGTCCTCACAATATTAGTCCTCAAAATACTATTTATACTATGGTTTGGCTGAATGCTGGATGGTTGTTATTTACTGTTACGGAGATGTGCATCCATATTGCCCAGTATGCCCAGATAATCAACATTTTAATTCAATATTTAATCAATAGTCAATGTCAGTCCATTGCTTTCCATCTTGCATTAGTCTAGAGTTGTAACTAAACCTTGACTGAGACACTAGATAATCATTGTCTTGTTTTAAAATGATGTGCGCCTATGAGGAGTGCCATCACGCCCATATATTGTCTGGACTGGTCCCCACAGAGGTTGCTGCTGGAAAGCGCGAGTTTCACATTTGAACGCATGTTCACGCGCGACGCCGTTATCTTTTCCGAGCTGCAGTTTATAAACACCGTTGCCAGGTGGCGTTTATCAAACGTAATAAATAGTTGTATTTCACTCTCACTTTTGTCAGGCACAAAGTCACAGAATAGCCCTGGAAGTGGTTGGCAACCAAGACACAGACAGACCAAGAGATGCACTTTGAGATCCCCATTGGCCATTGTTCAATGGCCAATCAGAACCTCAGGATGAATAAAAAGGACCACAGCTGAGTTCATATGTTTTAGAACTATGGATGCGAACAACGGAGAAAGAGCTAGAGGAACAGTGCAAATGACAGGAGGTGGATGAGGATGAGGTGGAGGAAGGACAAAAAGTTACATTTGTCTCTGATGAGATTCGTGCAACCTTGGTTAACCATGTTCCTGTCCAGAGTGCAGCCAAACTTGAGCCGCATCAGTGTTGCATCTATAAACCTGACATTCAGAGAGAAAAATAGGTAATTTACTGCTGTCATATCACTTCACTAGACTGCTTGCTGCTGTCCTCTGCTGTTTGATCTACTGAATGGAGCTGAGTGCATTGGTGTGCATAGGGCAGTAGAAATCCATATGATCACATGAACTTGAAAGCTGCAGAAGTGAGAGACAACCAGCTGATGGTGGTAGACCACGCATGTTCGCTGCTATTGTCAACATGGGTCTTGCCAACAATGCTATCCAACTGCGACAGAGTAAAATAGGCATTTTTCAAGAAACTGACCAACTGAGCATTTCAGCCATCAACTGCATCCTTCAATATAACAGAGTGTGAATAAAACAATTGTAGTGTGTTTCTTTTGAGATGAATTCTGAAAGGATAAATATTTTAGGCTACATGATAGTAGACTTTTTCTGATCTGTTTTGCTGGATTTTATAGTACTGTTTTGAGAGTAGTCATTTATTTCTGATCTATCAGAAACCAACATCTATCAGTGCCATTGTGGATGTCCCTGGCCCGCGTGGAACCAGTGTCACTCTTTGTGCAGCCATCATGTGGTCTTCCACCTCCATGCCACCCCAGGCCCATATCACCCTGAACATCTGCCCCCACTTCTTGGTGGCCTACAGCAGTTTCAAACTTTTTTCTGGGGACCCACTTCTTAAAAATGACAAAATAGTGTGACCCAAATAACAACAACTGCATTTAGATGGTGTTCATGTCCCAAGTTAATTGATACTTTCAACATAACATGTTATTTTTCTCAATACATACAATATTACTAACCAGTACATTTTCGAGTTCAGTGTAATTATGATCAATATTATCAGTTCTCGTTTAGTGCAGTTAACAGAACATGTTCGTTTTCTTCATAAGTACAGTTTTATCATCAATTCTGTGTTATCAATATATACTAAAAATACTAAATACTGAAAAACGAACACTAAAAGAACCAGAACCAGTACAACTTCAATAGTAGCTATCAAACAAATACTGAATTAAACACAATATTGGTACCCGATCTCCTTATTTCTCTTAAAGCGTGTTAGCATTATCAGTGTTGCCAACCAATTGGTACAGCAAGCCTGTTATGATTAGCCTTTCACTTACGGGCTTTTATTGTGTTGGCGGGTTGAACGTAATCAAGGGCGCTCGGTAGAATTCGGTTTCTGTCCTCTCCTGCGGTAGCTGGGCTAACGTTAGCGGTCGGACTGGGTGGGATATTTTGGCTAACATTAGTAATGCTGTATGTTTGGCTCCGGTTTTACTCTTTTACATTCCTTTTAACCCGGCCAGTTAGATTAGTTGTCAGGAAAAACAACGTTTAAAGAGACTTTTAAACTCAAAACTTTTGAATGACAGCGGTTGGCAGCAACCACCCCCGCCTCGCGCCTGTCACAACGCACAGTCGCTCGGGCAGTGGTACCGTGTTGCCAGATCGGATTGACTAAAACCCGCAATAAGGTAATTAAAGCTGACATTTGATTGGTTAGTGGTTAGGGTCGGCAAAGGGAACATGAACAGAAACGGTAGCTTATCTGTAATAGGGGGGATTCTACAATTGGGTTTGGCGACCCAATTTAAATCTCCCGCGACCCAGACTTCAAATCAATGGATGCTACAGGATGCTCTATTCGAGGAGCAGAGGGAGCCAGGGTGGCCAGAGCAGCCCTGCTAGGTCATCATTTAGGATGATGTCAGTTTCCACCATGCTGTTGTGGCCCGTAGGTGGTTCACTGACAAGATTTTGCAATCTGTTTCTTCCATCCTGCTCCCCATTTCTTAGCCCCACAGAGGAGTGTTTCTCGTTATGGCGGTGGAAGATGTATGGCTGAAATCCCTATGAGTGGGTAAGCCTTCTATGGAGGAGGCTTGTGGGGGCATTTACTTTGGAGTCCTGCCAGGGGTGGATTAGGCATAGCAGGGGGTAACAACCCCCCCCCACACACACACACACACACACACACACGCACACACTCCAGTGCCTGTGATGAAAATCTGACTGAGCCCAGACACAGGATGCTGAGGAAAAATAGATTTTTCTTTATCAACAATGTGTATATATTCCTCATTTTAGCTGAATACCTTGGATTATTATTTTGAATTTTGCTTGAATTCACCGGAATTACAACTTTTCTTGTCTGCTGGCAATTGCAGTTGAAATTTGCATAGTAAAATTTAAAATTTTGATATTACGTATTTTCACATTTGCACAGTTACATAATGATGTAGATTACAGGAGGGTGTTGTTGCAAAATGTATTAAGATTGTTTAATTTACAATTTATACTACTAATAGTTTTTAATTTATCTCACCAGTATGTATGCTAACGGTATTCATTGTATTTCAGTGTGCCATCTGGAGAGTAAAGTTTAATTTAGATGGGAGATAACATGTTTTGAGTAGTGTGGAGGCCTAGGTAATATTATTTTGTACTTCTTATATTCTTTATTATCTAGAAAGTTATTAGTCTGCGTATACATTAAATAAGTACCAATATGATCCTCTTGTGATTGTCATGTTATTGACATGTGTCTCTTGGGCTGATAAACTGATACAACTGATAAAGCCGTACTCTCTCTGATTCACCCCATGGGCCCCTCCTGTTCATCATACCATATATGGTTGTCTTCAGAGCAAACCTTCATAGACTAACCCTGTTAGCTATGTACGTGTGCGCTCTATATATATATATACTTGAATAAACTTGGCTTTTGATTGAACAACACTTCAAACTGAGTGAGGACGCTTGTTTCCCTCGTCAATAGATTTTTTTTTGTCTTAGAAGTCTGAGATTGGGCCATGCAGTGTGGGTTTTGTTTTATAGTTTTGGGAAAATGGCTTTTTCTGGGAATGTGCGTTAACCACTGTGGAAAAACTGAATTACCAGTTGCACAGGCCTGTGAAAGGGAATGTTGTCAATAATCAACTCAGCCACATGATGAGTCAGTTGCGAGTTACTAGCTTTTTACTGGTTGTTCCCACTTTTCTTTTGAAAAAGCATGGCATGGACCTCATGCTATTGTTTTTCTGCCCTATTTGTTCAAATCATCCCAGTTGCCTATTAAGGCCTAGGTTCTTGATATAGTTATGTGGATTTTTAGAGTAATGCTCCTACTCCAGCCATGAACTACCCTACATGGAAGGAGGATAGCATATGCCTACTGCATGCAGTATTTACCTAATGTAAACAGCAGGAGGCGCTACAACCCTGGCTGTGACCATGATGTATTTTGTTGTAAAATACTGTACATAGAGGTACTGCTGTGGTAGTTATATAGCCTACTTTTGATTTTATCCTTGGTGTGCAAGAAAAAAAACGAGAGGGAGCGAGAGAGAGAGAGAGAGAGAGAGAGAGAGAGAGAGAGAATGTCATTAGTGTTTCTCACACCTCTAGAATATTTCTTCATCTGAGGTTGGCTTTATGCTGCCTTCGGGTGCTGTTGTAAATATCAAGATTCACAATCGGACGCACATGAAAGCAGGAAAGTAGCAATGTCTAATTTCTGCCTAATGTCGCTTCTAAACCAACGGCTCCCCAACAAATGTTACAGGATTCATTTGTTATTTCCAACCAAATGCACCGACAAGCCGGATTTACGAGTTTAATCTCAGAAGTCAGAGCTCGCGAGAAGTACGTGAACGCAGCATTACTCTTCTCATTTTCAGCTCGGCCCAATCAGCAGCAAGCAGGGTTTTCAAGTTTTGAAGTAACTGGGACCTGCCTTACCTAGAGAGACTAGTGTATCTCCGAGCCGTGTCTGCTCTGGATCTCCCACGACTGCAACGATACGTTTAGGAAATCCAAGCTGATTTCAAAGTAGAAAACCGTCGTTTTATTTCTATTTTTCCCCCCAATTTGAAGTCCACGTCGTCTCCGCGGTTTGGACGACCGATTCCCATCGACGAGCGTAGCATTCTCGTGAACTTTACGAAAAAATGGTGTGCTTTTGAAATACATTAGTGTCACGTCGCATTTCAAACTGAACTAACGTTAATCTGCATGAAACATCCACCGGCTCAGACGGTTCTCATAATACCACTTTTTGGGGAATGTTGGTTGCCGAACGCCAGAAGATTGCAGGTATGTTGATATAAAATGACAAGTGGTGTGTAACGTTATACACTGTGTTTATACAGTGTGTGTGTGCGTGTGTGTATTTGTTGCAGTGTAACTAACTAGTAACAAACCGAGGCATTAGCAAAACCATAACGCTACACTTCCTGTTCACAACTGGAGGTATGTGACAGAGGTGTTTAAGGAAATAACCCTTTCGTAACAATACAGTTCTGTGGCATATGACACATGCTTCGGTTTAAACCGTCCATATGTTGAAACGCTGCACACACAGACACACACACACATTCAAGATGTCATTGTATTCGTCATTGCAGATTCCTTCCCTAAATATTACCCTGGTTCTTTAACATTACAGTATGAGTACAGTAGACACAGAAGTAAACAGTGTTTTTTATGTGACTCAGTTCTGATGTCTGCTTCACTTAACCCGCAGTGTTTCACCTGGGAGGAGAAGCTATGAATACAGACTAAACAGGACTCGGTTCTTTCTATAACCTGCACTTTGTTGAGGCTGGTGCCTTTTGTCAAAGCCTCTATCCGCTTACAGACCATTGTATATTCTTGCATACAGCACTCAATACTTCACTACTCCACCCAGTGTGTCCCATGGAGTGACAGCCCTTCCAAACCAGCTGGTGTGCCAACCCCTCCGATGAACATGCCTGTCATTCACATAGTCTGCTTGAATGAAAGGGGCCATGCAGCGCTGAATGGGCTCCGAGTCATACCAGCTAGCGTTATCCTTTAACCCACCGTCTTTGGACTTGGCCCGCCGCCCAGAAATGTTGTGGTTGTACTACAGCTCTCCTCCCCTCTCTCTCCGAGAGGGACCAAGCCCTGAGTGAGTGGTCCCTCTGCAAACAATGACAGAGAGGGGTGAGCATTTGTGGAAGTGTTCTGCAAAACACCTGTGAAAACAAAGGGATAAGAAAGCGAGAGAAAGCTAAAGCACAAAATGAAACATGCTGAAATTGTTTCAGGGCTGACCGTGACATTGTACCCCCCAACCGTCACTTTGGTTTTTGCATTTCTGCTGGAGTGAAAAAGGTTAGGGTAATTTAACAAAATACTGGATTATGTAGGTCGCCAAAAGATAGTGTGGAATCAAAGTCATGTTTGTCTGTGTCAAACTGGCATGGCAGCCCTAGGCAAATACATGCAAACCGCTTGGGTAACAGGAGTACAGGGAGATGTATGAGGTTTGTTTGATCTCCATGTTTAAATACGGTGAGTGTGTATTTTGCAAAAGTGTGTGAATTCGTGCGAGGTATAGTTTGTCCAGTGTGATATGGATCTGTCGTTTTTCATGCAACTGGGCCTCGCTCTTCTCACCACTCACCTGGCTGTAAAAGTACAAAATGGTATTTATTTTGAGCAAAATAAAAAAAGTTAATCACACTATATCTCTAAAATATACAGGATCCACTCGGTTAGGCTAAGTGTTTTGTCAACCAGGGACTCGTTACCTACTAATTTTGTGCTATCAATCAGTTCGTAAGAGTACATATCACTTTCTTGAACTGGTGGATATCACATTTTGGATTGAAAGGTTCTGGTATTTGACGTTTGCCAGACTTGTGATTTTCCCATGGGTATCTCTGACAGTGGCCTGTGTCACAACAAGCTTCCCATGATCCTCCTCAAATGCTCAACTCCTCAGCTGGTGTTGAGCAAGATTGGAGAAGAATGCTGATGGATGTCTTGATAAGGCACACACAATTTTTTGTGGCGGCACATTTGTGTTTCTCTTCAACACATGTTAATAACATAACATGTTGCTTTAATGCAGTACGTGCTGCTGTTAACGTTGTTTTATAAAGTTAAGACGTGTTGTTATAATTATCGCGGTCGAGCAAAGGCTAACCTGTGCAGAGCAGCTGTAACAGAACGTGTCCGAGCAGGGAGCGGCTCTCCTTACGGTTTTTTTGTTTTCTCTGTCTTGCAAGTAGTCCTGCTACTCTTTACCTGCCTTTTCTTTGGATCATGTAAAGACCCCAAACAAAGAGACAGAAGCTCCATTGTCGCTGGGCAGTTAAGCGGGTGTTATTAGGTAGTGGTAAGTGTTATCATTCACCTGAACACCTCCATCAACCCGGGGGCGGTGTTGGGTTGCCCCTGCCAGGATCGTGTTACTCAGTACTGTGGAGAGAGCTTTGGAGGGTGAAGAGGCATGCTGTGGATGAGGGCTCCTGCTGTAGAGACTTGTCTTGTGTAACACATGGTTTACTGCATCGGCACGGGTAGGGTGGTAACATGTGCATCCGCATTTTAGCTGACGCTCATGTCCAGAGTGACTTACAAAGAGTGCAACAGTACATCAAGCTTCAATTCCTCGATCAACAGCAGTAGTAAGGAGTACAAGGGTCAGAGGTGCAGTGCTTTGACAGTAGATCATCTATGACAGAGAAGTACCAAGTAAAAACGTAATGGCTAAGGCGTAAAAACAATGTAGGTGAAGGGTGCCAAAATACTTGTATATACTTGTGCATGATGTTGAGCGTCTCAGTTGAGTTAACGGATTGACCCGGCCCTCACAAACTGTGAAGCAAGAGCATGGTGTTTGTTGTTTGTTGGCTGTGTTTTGAGGTGTTTTTTGGCAGCAACGAGAAGACTTCCTCTTACCAAACTTTAAGATAAGCTTGTCACTTGCCTCACCTTTATTTGCACCAATTCATAATTTAAACTCATATTTAACCGGTCAGTGTTGCTGTTGTAAATGTGAAGGTTTCCCTGCATTTTGTGCAGTGCACTGAGTTAATGTACCTCACACAAAGCGTTGCTTAGCTGAATAGTAATTGAGGGGATATAAAAACTCCCGCTTGTTAAATTAGGATTGTAATTTAGATTTATATGGGTAATTAAGGTTTTTAACAAGCCGCTAAGAGGAAAAGGCCTAAAATAAAAAGGCTTATACACCCGGATGGTCTCAGTTTGCTCACAATTAGCTATGAACTACTTTTATTTCTATTTTGGATCATCAACATGCAACTTTATATTGGTCATATTACAAAGACATAAGAATCAAGTGAAAGTGCCTTACATTAAAAAGAATCACATAAAAAAGAAACTGTCAGTGCAAAGCTGTAAAAGGTCTGCACTAATGCAGGGTTTACATAGTGATATCTATTATGGTAGTTATTGGCTGATATGGCCAGCAGGAGATAAGTAACTTTATTCACTCTAATCATTTTTCAATCTGTAGCTTCAAACCAATCAGTGTTTATGTAGATGAATCAAGAAATATGCTTCAAATTGACTGCTATTTTTCAGTAATTTGGCTGCAAAACGTTTGGCTACATCTGAAAAATCCACCCACTCACATCCCCATCCATCCCCTCTCTTGGTCTCTCCTCAGCAGGGGCCGATGTCGGCCATCCCCGCCAAGCAGTTCTGCAGTGCAAATATTTAGATTAAGCAGAAGGGATGTGACAACGTGAGCAATAGGAATTCCCGAGGGAAGAGTGCTAGGGGTTACCCAGAGGCTAATCTCCACTAAGACATATTTATAAACCCAGCGAGCAGTTAGAGTGGCTGCTTTCCAGCATCGACACTCAAGATAATAACTGTATTTGGTCAGCAACTGTCCAGCCAAGGCCCGTATAGATGACGTCTTTAACGAGTGTAATATCCACATGGCACACAACATATGGTTATACTTCTGACTCTCGTTTTAGGTACGCACACATAATAGTTTCCATGCGAGGGGACAGCATGAGACCTTTCTCCTCGCTACGTTTGACTTTGTGTTAGTGTTGTGCCAGTGCAGAAGTCTGTCAGATGGCGTCATCAAGTGGAAATAAAGGCCTGAAACAAAAAACCTAGGAGCCTTTGTATTTCTTCAACCAATCACAATCCAGGGCAGCGTTCAAAACAAGCGAGTTGATGGGTGACATCTTGTGTTTATGTTAGCGTTTGATCGCCTTTGCAATCATGTTGGTAACAGAAGGCAACTGGGAGAAGGAAAGTCAGGGTTGACTGCCTGCCAGCTATCCCTCCATGAAACATCCATTGAATAAGACTAGCACAAACAAATATCCTTAGGTCTGGGTAGACCATATGTGGGAATATTTGGAAAGTCTAGTAGTAAACTAGTAAAGGAAATGTAGGTGTTGCCTTGCATTGATCCTCATTTGGCAAATACGCACAAGTGTATCCAAATGTTACAATGCTTCTCCCATTTATCTCATTACCACTATTTTATTGTCAGTAATTGTATGTACAGAAGAAATGTGTGTACTGCAGAATCGCTCCTGTACCAACAACTCTCATTAGGTTTCTGCTGCTCGCTCCATAAGAGTCAGCTTCTCAGGAATTAAGTGCTATGTGTGCCATCCATCATGTGTTTTTGAAACTTGAAAAACAAGAAGGGCAGTTTTTGACGTAGTAGGAGAAATATCATCAGCCACATACGACATCAACCTACAACACCGACATTCTTTGTATGCTTTACACCAGGGGTGTCCAATCGTGTGCAGTGGAGGGCCGAGTGTATGCAGGTTTTCGTTCCAACCGAACAATACACCAGGTGATTCGACTGGTTATCACACCCTCAACCAGAGAGGAGGGACTAATGAGTGAAATCACCCGGCGTAGTCTTTGGTTGGAATGGAAACGTGCATACACTCGGCCCTCCATGGCACATGGTTGGACACCCCTGCTTTACACAATGAGCATCCAAACCCAAGAAGCTGATGCAGAACTAGTGGCCTAGTTTATTTCCGTTCAGGAAATGTCACATGAGGAGGGAAAAACAGACTTTGAGTTTGCTCTCCATTTCTGTGTACCTCATTCAGCAGGTTATATTTGCACTTAATATTTTACGCATGTCACTGACTTGCTGACTATATCCAGAGGGACTTTTAACGAATGAGCAGCGAGGGGTTCCAGTGTCTTGCTCAAGGACACTTTTTTAAAGGACACACAACTGCTAACTTCCACATTTTTGGTTAAGGGATGGTTTCTGTAACCATCTGGCCAATGGACTGAAGATTATCTAACCAGATTATTTTATGTCTTTGTTGTTGGTCTGGCATTAAATGGTTAATACCACTACTGTGATACTGTATCGCTCAGTCATATCCCATCCCCCTGCAAGATGGGAGACCCCTAAACCCCTCCACCCTCGACTCTGTAGCGTTCCAGCTATCCAGATGGTGTCTGCTCTGCACAGTGGACACCAGAGAGCTGAGAGAGAGAGACCCCGTGACCAGGCTATGCTGGATAAGTCATTCCATCCCACTGACTTCTCTCCCCCTTTATCTTGCAGGGCGCCTTTCTGGAGATGAACTAGTTTTAAAGTCCATGCTGATAAGTTGTTGACAAGCGGAAAAGTCGCATTAGATGGTTTCTAGGGGGAGGCACAGCTCTGTAGTTCGCAGAGCAAGAGTGATATTGGAGATTACTCCCCCACAGTTCAGTGTTTGGCCTAGAATATTTTTTTTGATACAGAGTTGCAGGATATTGACATAGAAAATCATACTGCAATTACGACATAAATTGGGATACATGGGGACATATATAGATTGTCATGAATGGACTAGTTGTCATACATTTCATTTGGCAAATTCTTCCACAGTGCCCTTTTGAAATGTATATTTATTGGACACACAGGTACATAGAGAGCAGGGCAAGGAACTACTAAAGTAAATGCATCGAGTCCACTGATAAGGTCCGGAACAACTTGCTTATTTTTCACACTGCCCACCCCAAGTTTGGCAAGTTTAGCGCACTTGAAGTGTTGTTGGAGCGAGGCAATGCTTTCAGTAAATCAGTGGCAAACGTGTAGCAAAGGGAGGTGATTGGGGTAAAGGTAGGTGTTCTTAGCTGTAGCTACTACATCTGTCCTATAAAAAGCCTGTGTGGGTGTCTGGTTTACATTAACTCTCTGCACATTGTTTGTGTTTGTGTGCGTGTGTGTGTGATCTGCCAGTTAGATAAAGCCCCATAAACCCCGCCCTTCCTACTCCTCACTCCAGCCTCTGTGATCATAGCCTAGCAGGAGAATGAAAGTGTGTATTTGTGGAGGCCTGTTTTCATGCTTCTCAGATTGCGTGCCAGCTCTGTACACTGTGTGTGTAGCTAGGAGTTTCTATGCAGAAGAACGTAGTGTGTGCGTGTGTGTGTGTGTGTGTTTGCTTTCCCATACGTCACATTTAATGGCTCCTTTGAATGCTGCACACTGAAGGCCGGAAGGCTGAGACAAAGGACTAGCTCATGAAAAAACCTTTCAAAACAAATCAAGGAACATATTTTAAACACACACACGCTTGTTCTTCTGTGCTAAACCTCGGAGCTACAGCAAGCATTTGGAATGTATAAGTCGATGTCTCTCTTGACATTGACTTGAAGCAGCACACTTTCGTTGGATGTTGACAAGCATTGTTGGTTCAGCCACAATGGCGCTAAATCTCAAGCGGGTCATTTCATATGGTTGTTAGAGTGCCGGTCACAAAGGCAAAGCGGAGTGCAGGCATGAGTAGCCGGGGGGTTGTTATGTCAACTGCCTCACGGGTGGCTGGCTACAGTCAGCAGGACTTCTGGTAAAAGGGATTTGGGGGAGTTTGTGTGTGTGAGAGAGAGAGAGAGCGAGAGAGAGAGAGAGAGAGATGGATTAGCCTCCGTTTTTTTCCCCCCATCCTCTGCAGCAGCAGACCGTCTCCTCCCTCCACCCCCGTATCACCAGACTGGGGCCTCTTGGCACCCTGGAGACACATGCCCCACAAAGGCACCGCATCCACCCCCACAAAAGCCCCTTCTCTCTGCCCTCCTCTCCATCTCCTCTCCTCTGCCCACCCCTCCTCCTCTAGCCTCTCTAGCTTTCTCCTATTCTATTCCCACTCCTCTCTTATCCTCTGCACTCTCCTCTGCTCTGCCTCCTCCCCTTTTCTGCATGCTACTCTACCCCCCCATACCCTTATTCATCCTCCCTTTGCTCTCCCCTCCTCTTTCTCTCTCTCTCTCCCCTCCTCCTCTTCACCCCCTTCCTCCCCCTAACCTTCGCTTCTCCCTTGTTTTACCAGCTCAAACCCAGGGAAGAGTTGAGTCATTTCAGTGGAGGGCTTCTGCCACGTTAGAACAACACACCCCTTCTGTCAGCGTCCTCTCCTGAAGTTCTCTATTAGCAGAGGCCCGTTTCAGCAGGATGGCGTTGAAAGGCTCTGCAATTGCAATTAAATCTTCATTCTGCCTTTGGTTGCAGGCAGAGCTCTTAAAACCACCATTGCAGAAAAATGGCTTTATAATGAGAACCACATTGGCCACTCAATATGTGGTCGATTATTGTACGAGGTGGCTAAAAGTGTGACACACAATAGGCTCGCAGCCTTCTGCAGTGTTTTCAGATGCATTTGGTTGGTTGAATAGATGGGGTGTAAGCCACTGCTTAGCACATGTAGAAGATAGGGTTATTGGATTAGGGACTGATGACCCATACCCATTCAAGAGCCTATCTGCTCTTGCTGGTTTGTCACATGACCTCGTTGCAATCACACAACACAGACAGACTCTCAAATACTGTACAAACCACAGGAAATGAGACGGGGCACACACTCTTTCCCCACTGCCCAGTGATGTGTCAGTCAACGCCTTTCTGTTACAGTATGTCAGTTTCTCTGAGAGCATAGTGAACAGAAATAGGTAAGATTGTATTTTCCTTTAATCCTCTACAGGGTTTTTCTCCGGCTTTTTTCCACTGCAATAGAGGTGCAAAGACTTGAGAGACTTATGAGCAGGCGTAAGGCTACTGCGGCCCACTCAGAAGCTATATCACTAGAAATATCTCTTTTGGAAGTCATTGAAATGCCTTACGCAAGGAAAACACTGCTTGACGGCTCTGAATTTAAGAATATACTTGATCTGTCTTTTTGTTGTGCTCCCTAAGGGTGCCCCAACGTAGTCAAAAATCCCTCAGAACTGCAACCGCTGAGGAACCTTCATAAAAAAGGACTGGCAGCCTTGCTGTTGCCCGCTGCCTCTGCGAGCTGTGCACTGGCACCTGGTTTTCTCAGTGGAGCAAAGTTTCCACTCTCTTCCCTTAGGAAGAATGTGTGTCAAGACCTGGCTGTAACTTTAACTGCCGCCTCTCTCAGTGCACAGTGAAGGAAAGTTGATGTCTTAGTGCCTGTGTATTTGAATCTCACTATCTGGTGGCAAAGTGTTGTCACAATAAAGGTAGTTGCTGACGTTCAGAGGACATGAGTACAACAGTACCGAATACAGTAGGATTAATTGTCAAAAACCCAGTTGGATAAAGTGTAATTCTGTGTGATGAAAGATGAAAGAAGACTTTAGGGCGTTCTGTGGGGAAAATGGTTAAAAGCTGAATTGAAAAGATGCCGAGCCATTTTCTTGACATGACTATTGCATGACAAGACTGGACACGCCGATACCACAATTACTGTCAGTGCTTGGTAGCACTCTTTGTTGTATCAGTGCTGTGACCCCTGTCATTAGACGGGTGACATATGGGGAGGTCTGGGTTCTGCGGTCAATGTGAAAGGAAGAGTGTATCTCATAAGACCTTAATAGATTGCTAAACACAGCTTGCATGCAATAGCGCTTGTCCCTGGACCATAATTTAGCTCCCGGCTACCACTTCCGTTTGGGCACTCACTTTGACTCACTACCAGAATTTTTATATAGTCGGGTTTTATACCCCTCCCTCCCCATCCATATCCACTGTGTATTAACCTGGGGTGTTGACTGCATTCCTGCTCCATGCTCTTGTGTGGACACGCAAATTTCGAAAGGAATCTGCAGACTAATGGACTACAGGTCATGCTTTGCCCCCTGAGGCGGCTTTCCTCCTGGTCCTTGTCCCGCCATGAGAAGAATGAACCTATGAACTTGTTTCTAATGGAATATGCTTTATTTGGGTCTGTGTGACAGATTTGTTTTGCCATGAGGAGCCCCAACGCTTCACACATGTAGATGGTGACCCCAGTGGGCTGTGAGTAATGAGGATGGTGTTGATGGCTGGTCTTTGGTAGCTGTTGTGTTATGACTCCCTCTTCTTGTAAAATTGTTTTCACAAAAGGTTTTCACCTGCTCTCAGCTGTGGTTGTCTCACTTGTCTTTTATCACAAGGATAAACTTTGCAAGGCTTCAGACCGGTTCAGTTAGGCCTATTCCCAGCTTGCATTGCAATGCATGCAATCACCATCCACCATACAAGTTATGTCTATGCTTTATTAACTTCCCGCCTGGTGCAACGAGCGAAGTTGTTGTTCGGTAGTTTAAGTGAGAGACTTCTCAGAAATGTATTTTGAGAGGTGTTGATTTAAATACCTCCTCTCCCTAAGGGTTGAGATAGAAAGTTTTGACCTCAGTGTTGTGTCTCAACACTATTAAGTTTGTTAATGTTAATGTTTGGCTCAGTGAAATTTGTAAAAGGTCAGATAATTAAGAGGAACATAGATATAGGTAAGACTACAGGACTCATATTGACATCGATCAAAGCGTGAAAACTCTCCCTTCTCATTTCAGATCCTCTTTGCACCCTCTGAGGTGTTGCAACTTCTTTCTTGCATCTGTTAGGCTTGAACTATAACTGTTAAATGTGAATATACACAGGGAACACCAAGGGAGCTGGTTAACATTGCTGGTGGTCTTAAGAATGAAAGAAAAGAAATATAAAAAAACATTTGGCGTGGAGTTCTCAGACTTCCAAGGGGAATTGGTGATTTTGCCTCTGATACTCATTTGAGTGTGAGGGGGGAAATGTGGCCATTAAAACCCATTTAAAATATCACCCCTTCCCTCAAAAGAGTTGTGGACATTTGCCCAGTTCAGTGCAGTTCTCTGATTAATTGAGCTTTTATGATGAAGGATACGAGGCGCTCTCAGGAAGTGACACACTTGGCCATTGTTGAGACAGAGCTTCCTCTTATGGCTTGTAACAGCTCCCTAGGGGCAGCAAAGGGTCAGAGATCGGACCACACGGAAACACAGGGCTCAGTTTGTTTACATGCCCTTGAAGAGCAGAATATAATTGCCCATCTGAGTTAGCTGGTAAACTGGCAGACTGACATATTGAAGAAGAGCGAGTATATGGTGCAATCATCAGTGAAACAAAAGCCCTATCTGTGTGGAGCTTTACACTCCCAGTTTTCTTCCTGTGTTCTGTCCCATCAACAAAACCTCAAAATTGAAATATATGTAGCATTGAGTACCATTAGCTCTGTCAGAAACAAACTTCACCTCACGCTGATGGAAATGGATGAGGTTATAAAACTTGTTGAAAATGTTTCTCCAAAACCACCATTAACATCTGCTTTGACTGGAACATTAATTTCCCTTCGGCACATCGGAGAGCTCCCCGACTGCCTTTTGGCCCGGCGTGTTTTTACTTGTTCCATATATCTGTTCCTCTGAAGAAATAACCATAAATAGGTAAAGAGAAAAACACTCCCAAAACAAATATCTGCGGGTGAGTTCACCATTTGCTGTTAGGGGCAATGATTTCTCATGTATGACTCACACCGTGGGTTACGGCCCCCTTGTTGCTTAAAATAACAGAGGTAGCTTCCAAACAAAGCAGCCTCTTTGTTTTGGATCTCCGCGGTCAAGTTTTAGCGTACTGTTTAGCCATCCTTTTATAGGTAGTGACCTAGGTGAATTATGTAAGGGTGTGCACAGTCCTGAAATCAACATCTAATCTTGGGAACCTTTTTTTGCCTTCATAAGGAGATTCATATGCCTCGCTTTGGATCGAAATCCTGTTTCAAGCCAAAAGTTAATTCCAGTTCACTCAAGTTAAAGATGACGCCATTATTTCTTGGAACGTGGCTACTCGCCTAACACAGGTCAGGGAGCATCACAGTGTACTGCTGCCTCCATTCAAGCGTAACCAATTTAAGATATTTTCACTATAATATTCTTGGGACTTTGTTCACTAGCCAAAGAAACCACACGTTATCTTGAAATATTACGCTTTTCAGCCCTAGATCAATGTGAAGTATCTCCTTTCGACATCCTATTCTTTTCGAGTGCTGCAGCTTCTTGAAGGCCCCAGGCTGAGAATTTATGGATGCACCGCCTCTAATTGATAATGCCTGACACATTTAATAGGCTGTTTGGTTCTCCCTTTACTCTCTGTGGTAAATTCCCTTTTAACAGGTTTGGACACTTCTGCCCTGCTCCCATTCCTAGAACGTCTTCTAGTGCCTGTTTCAGTTGAGGAAAAATGACTGGATACTTATCCTGGTAGTCACACTAACTGGAAGTGATCTGCACTCATTTGTTAATTTAGTAGTGTGGACAGATGACAGATCATTTTTCTAGTGGGGATAGGGCAGACGTATCCCAGCAGTGTTGGGCTCTGCTGAATGAATTTAATGGAAACAAGCTGTAATTGTCAAGTAGTTACAGTTTGTGGTTATACTTGTCCAAACTTTCCGCAAGGGAGGCACTGTGGTCCCTCATTGTTTAGCCAAGCATTGTTATGTCAGGTGGAGGAGCGCTAGATGAGGTCAAGGTGAAAGCACATACACACACAACACGCACACCCCAACACGCACTCATTTCCTGTGTAATATTTCAAAGCCATATTATTTAAGAGGACCGA
>CABFOQ010031561.1:7492-25386 GCA_900660455.1 Gephyroberyx darwinii
TCTCTCTTCAGCCGGCTGGAGTGCGCACTTTAACATGCACGCATGCCCCGACACACACACACACACACACACACACACACACACACTTACTTGCCAGCTGGGAGAGATCTGGCAGTGGCAGTGACTGGTTTTAATATGGGGTGGTATGAAACCATAATCATGTAAAAATGGATGCCCTTTATAAAAAAGTACTGTAGGGAGAAATATGATGTAATAATACACAAATATTGGCCTGTTGTAGGCTTGCGGAGTTGTGATCCAGCCAAACCATTCTACATCAGGTGTGCATATGAGAGAGAAATAGACTGAAAATTACAATTCTAAATAATGATTTGGTTTCCCAGTGGCTTGTAGGTATTTAACCGCAAAACTCACTCAAAGCAATAGAGCAAACAAATATGCTTACAGAGGTGGATGATTCTCTAAGGGTCTATTGGGGAAGAATATGCCAGTGACCTGCAGCAGGGCAGGGATCATTCATCAGCTCACAGACAGTGCTTTCAGTGTGGGACCCCTCTCAAATAAACAGTCGTTCCCCCTGACTCACACACAAACGTACATATACACACACATGCACACACACTCTATATGCACACTA
The DNA here is from genome assembly GCA_900660455.1 of Gephyroberyx darwinii. Classification (NCBI taxonomy): domain Eukaryota; kingdom Metazoa; phylum Chordata; class Actinopteri; order Trachichthyiformes; family Trachichthyidae; genus Gephyroberyx; species Gephyroberyx darwinii. Next base: position 8,091 of record CABFOQ010031561.1, read on the forward strand.
TATACACACAGGAATGCATACAGATGCAGCTTCTAGCAATATACACACATACAACAATATACAAATACTCATACATACACACACACGCAGGACATACCAAGAGATTCGCAGTTCACAGTTTCAAAGTGGCTGAGTAATCAACAGAGAAGGCTTTCAACTGGACACAGACAAACTGTCTACATTCCACACTGCTTCACCATAGTCCACCTGCTCTGCTGTAGGTCATCCTCACCATGACCTGTATATACACACACATACACAAACCCTCAAATATCTTCATCCTCGTATAAATATGTGCACCAAGGTTTGGTAATATCAGGGACTTCACATCACACATGGGCTACAATATACGAGCACTGCCATTCTTCATTCTGTGATGCTAAACAAAGCATTGTGATACAGGGTTGTAAAGGGTCTCATTTTGATGACATATAGGTAAAAACCCTCACCAATAATGTCTGTTTTCATTCTTTACGCTAGACCTAACTATAAACTCAAACCAGGCCATTCTTAAGATGAGGGTTGGCCAAAAAGCAGTCATTTACTATGTAACTCTTCACTTCTCATGTTTAAAACTCAATGTCACGTGAGCAGGGTTTCCCCCAAGACATTTGATAGTCAAGGTTGGTGGTGCGATGAACTGCAACACATGATGGGAATAAACTTATCGAAATACATAACATGCACAACTCAATAAACAGGTACACAACTTCAATTTTTGCAGCTCTCTTTTTATTTACAGTAAAGCAAATCACCACATATCAACCACAATCAAAACATAACATAATTGCACACCTTATATGTAATCAAGACATCAGCCAACCACAATCAAAACAGAATTGCACATTACTGTCTGTATCCCTCTGGATCACATCCTGTTGCCCTGCTATGTTTGGAGGCCTACAGGCTGTTACCTGCACCGTGGAGCCTTGAGGTGGATGTGGGGTCAGGGATGGAGCCAGTGGAGCCTCAAAACCCATTACTTGCGGCTGTTTAAAACAGAATAAAAATCTGCCAATTCTGCTTAGAATGCAAGAGAAACAATCAAAGCTACCAGTAAATGCAGACAAACAAAGCAGTGCAAAAGCCATGGTTTGCACTGAATAATATGAGGTATCTAGGTATCTATCTTACTTGCTAGTATAGCTAAATACAAACCATGTATGAATGTTGCTTTACTCACCATGATGTGATGCTCCCAAAATAAACTGCTCCTCATTGCTCACAATGTCGCGTCTGGCCAGAAGATACCACAGCCGGATACTTTGTTCAATATTGCTTTGGTCTCAATGAAAATAAACAGATGAATGATAGAATTTGGGATGTTTTTTTTAGTATTTTCCAGTCAAGGCGGGGGTGCTGTTTTGTTGCGATTCTTTTATTTTCTTGACTGAGTGCTACAGCAATACCCTGTATACATTTTATTGTAACAAGCCTACCTTCTTATCCCCTCTAACCCCACCACCATTGCTGCCACCCACAAGTAAGCCCTACCTTCGTCGGAGGTCCTCAGCAACAGCAGCCCGGCAACTGAACAGGTAGGCTCGCAGCGATTGGAGCTGTTGTCGGAGGCGCAGCACAGCGCTAAGCGGTTCACAGTGCTCATACAGGCAAGGGTTGAGCTGCTGTACATCCAGCAGGGGTTCCTCATACACAAACTCCAGGAACTCCTTGGCTTGCTTAGACACCTGTAGGCATATATCATTCTGAATCAGAATCACTTTTATTCGCTGAGGACAACACAAGAAATTTCACTTGGGTAATTGGTGCTAACACATAACAAGACAATTAACAATACACAGACACCAAGCTGTACCAACAATCATAGGCTAAAGGGATGGTGTATCAGTCAGCAAACAGTAAGCTTAAGGCAATTATACCAAGAACTGAGAACAGTGTATGACTACCCACTACCGCTCAAGACTGGTTCTCATCATAACTGACTAATAGGACATTTCTTGTGTCCATTGATGGTTATTTCTCCTGTCAGCCCTTGATCTCATGTGGTGTGCCACAAGGCTCATTTCTTGGACCAATTTTATTTTCTCTGTACATGCTCCCTTAAGGTCATTTTTTTAGGCAGCATAGCATCTCCTTTCATGTTATGCTGATGATAACCCAATGTACCTCTCAAGCAGAGTCAACTAAATAAGTTGGCCTCTCCTCATAGGTGTTTATTAGAAGTCAAGGACTGGGTGTCCAAAAAAATTCTACAATTAAATTTGGACAAAACTGAAGTCCTTGTTATAGGCCCTAAGAGGACATCCAACCTAATTTGACTTGCCCTTGGTCCACTAAATTAACATATGAAGTCTGCCTCCAAGACGTCCAAGAGTCAGAGCATCAACTTGGAGCAACATACAAAAAAGTTTCTTTCATCTCAGAAACAATGCAAAAATTAGATCTGTCTTGAACTTCAGTGATACAGAGCGGATTATATATACACTTTTATTTTGTCTTGCCTTGACTAATGCCGTGTTTCCCTGCATTAAACAAAAAGAGATAGAGCGCCTCCAATGTGTTCAAAATGCTGCAGAAAGGGTTTTAACTAAAACTAAGAGACGGGATCATGTTTTCGAATTGTCTGTTTTAGAATTTATTTTAAGGTTTTATTTTTAAGGTTGTAAAAGCAGTTTGTAAACTTATATATAAATAAAGATTATTATTATGCTACCATAGCTATGCCATTATATGATTATATAACTCTGGTCTTAGTCATGAGATATATTTCCATACTTTGGACCCCAAAGAGTGTCTGTTCTTTTCCCCCAGATCCACTGGTTCATAGTCTCAGGTGTTTCTTGGGTGCTTCATAAGCTGCCTTTGTGGCCTCCTTGACCACGAAGCCTCCTCAAGATGAACCATCTACTTTATCATTTCTTGTAGCGTGTGTTGCCAGACCAGACCAGTTCAGTTTGTTGTTGATGTGCACTCCCAGGTACTTGTAAGACTGCACCATCTGCACCTCCTCACCTTTGATGACAGATGTGAATTAGACGATTCATTACCAGCTCCTTCATCTTACTGACACTGAGCTGCAGATGGTTCTGCTTGCACCAGCTAACGAAGCTCTACACCAGACTCCTATACGCCTCCTCATTGCCCTTACTGATGCATCCCGCAATAGAGGAATTCTGGAGATGGCATGACCCAGAGTTGAATCTGAAGTAAGGCATACTCTTACGGTCACGCTCTTTTCCTCTGAAGAGGAAAGGTGACCATCAATCCTGGCTGCTTATAACCAGTGATCATCCTCAGCCCACTTCACACATCCTTCACACTGTTTTGCTGCAGTTTGTGATCCATCCTCTCCCTGGAGGTGTACTTACCTTTCTTTATTTTCTTCCTCAGCTCCCTCATAACACACTTCACTTCCTCCCCATCCCCAGTCCTGAAAGCCTGTGTTTCCTGTAGGGGAAGGACTTTGTGTCCTTGGTGATCCAGGGTTTGTTATTGGGACTGTTTTCTTGGAAATAGTAGTAGTATATAGTAGTCAATAGTAGCTTTGCCATGTGACCTACAAATCAATCCCACACACAATATGGGACTGACACACTAGGTGTAGGACAAAACGCAACAGGACCTCACATATACAAGCTGCACTGTATGGAAAAGACTAAACATAAACACACTCCAAGTATACATTCAAAGCCAAAGAACTGTTCCAGTGTAGCTGCATTGGCATAGTTGGTAACAGTAGTGAGGGGGGTAGTAAGTGTCCTGTAGTGCAGCAGTACTGTGCACTATAGGGTCATAATCATGAGTAAGTTAAACAGAATACCACCAAGTTGAATATTGTCAAGCATAGATTGTGCAAAACTAACTGACAAGGCTCTGCCAGTGTAGTAAAGTCATAGATGTACAAAGTACAACTAGGTTGATAAATAACCTGAAGTCAGTGTGCCACCCCAGGTTGGTGAATGTGTGTGTGTGTGTGTGTGTGTGTATGTGTGCGTAAGCATGCTCCCACCTTGTGCTTGCTAGTGTCCCAGTTGTGCAGCAGCCGTGCTGGGATGAGGAAAGAGTTGTCTTGGTGGCAGCTCTGGCAGTAGTACCAGCCGCTGTAACAGCAGACCTTGGCTTTACCCCGGGACAGGCCTACCGGACGCTGGCAACCTGGGGGAGGAGGGCTTGGTTGAGTGTGTACATGAATGTGCACATCTTAGTAATCAAACATACTTAGGAAACTATATGATACTGCAGGGTGCCTGAAAGTCCGGTATTACAGGGAAACCACCATTTAAATGAATATAAGAAGTGGTGTCAGAAATGGGAATCAAAAGCATGATTCCATTCAAAGAGACCACTCGGCCATCCTGATAATTTGTGTGTGAACAATGGTAAATGGCTGCATTTATATAGCGCTTTTATCCAAAGTGCTTTACAATATATGCCTCTCATTCACCCATTCACACACACACACACAGTGAGTGCACAGTGAGTGATCATGCAAGGTGCTGGCCTGGCCATCGGGAGCAATTTGGGGTTCAGTGTCTTGCCCCTTCGACATGTGGACAGGAGGAGCTGGGGGTTGAACCGCCAACCTTGTGATCAGTGGACAAACTGCTCTACCACTGAGCCACAGCCGTCCCAAAAAAGAAAATATATACATGGTGTTACTTATCCCTGTGTGTATGTCTGTGTGTGTGTCCACCTATAGGCTAGCTAAGTTTCTCCAGCCTGTTGCTCAAGCCAGCCTGAGGTATTAGCGGTGTGGGACTCAAATAGGTTTTAGGGAGCAGGTAATCATTACAGGAGGAAAAGAGGTCTGTGTGTGTTTGTCAAAGTATTGCCTTAACTTAGTGTTAATATGTGTCAGTTTATGGCCCCCAATAAATGCCACACTAATCCATATCCAGCCAGGCAAAGTAATAACACCGTCAGAGATAATCACTGTAGTCAAAGTTCAAACAGAGCCCTGACCCTGATATAGCTCATTAGTTCTATCATTACGATCCACATTAATTGGAAAAAAGGAAACTTTACACACTGATTCATCTTAAAAGAATGCCTACATTTTGGGGTTTATTTTGAGCAGTGTGATGACTAAAATGTGTTTTTGTTAATGACTTCCAAAACAGTGATACCTGGAGCAAGCTTTCACTGAGAGTTGAAATTGTTTTACATGACCACCTTTGGTGCAGCAGCCAATATTGATGGCTATGTCTGCCGAAATCTAAATTTATTTGAAGCTATCACCTAGATCAGACGGTCTTCTTGTTTCTCCCTGTAGTCACAACACAAGGGACTTCAATCAGCAAAAGTTTTATAGATAGAAAGGCCCGACAGATCCTGTGCTCTATTCAGCCGGTTAGTTGTACTGCGGACTGCTTTGTCTTCCAGGCTCTTTAAAGTTCCTGTCTTCACCCAAACACCCGGACCTGGTGTATGATGCACACACACTTCCTACACACACCAAACACACACAAACACACTTCCTACACACACACACGCACACGCACACAAACAGATGAGTGCCACAGCACCATGACAGGTGTCCCTTATCCACATGATCTAGGAAGACATGGGGCCAGGAGGAAGAAAGGAAATGGAGAGAAATGGAGAAGAGAGAGAGAGAAGATTCTTATCCTGATTTTGGAAAACAGAGTCCTGGACAGCTACAGAAAAAACGAAAGGAAGAAAGAAAGGGGGAGGCAGAAAGAAAAGAGAAGAGCATGAAAGAGAGGAAGAGCAAAAGATCAAATGAGGACAGAGCAGATGAAGACAGACAAAAAGAGAGATGTTTGCCCAGCAACACTCCTATCTTAAACTAGGATCTGAAAGAGCCAGACAATGGTCTCATCAGCTACCAGTCAGATTCCTGCTTTATCTCGCAAAAGCCTCATGTTGGAGCACCACCATAAACAAAACATCGGCTGGATGATAGGCTGACCACGGCAAGTCATTGAGAAACGTATTCCTCTCTTGTCTAGAGCCAAGCCTGTTCTACCGGTACATTTCAGAGAAACCTTCAACATACAAATATCCTGGTAAACACTGAAAAATCACTTCACTCTGGTTTACGTGTTTTAAACCTGCAACATTTATTGTTGCATTTAAATACTTACACATTTGCACTGCATGATCAATTGACTTAAAGTGTTAATTGTGATGATGCAATTATACAATATGATGCTTATCTATCTAATCTGCAGAACACAGATTTTATTATATTTTATTTTCACTTTTACTTTTTCTTAAGCTTCATTAAACTGGTTGAACAGATACATGTCCATTAGAGAGCAGTGTGCTGTGGTGTTAATGCACAGCAGAGGTTGACTTGTTGGCCAATCAGAAGACAGTCCTGATGAGAATGTGTGGCTGGTCAGGAAGAAGTGGAAGATGTCATGGTTGAATGCTATAGCCACTTACAGTGAATAAACACTGAAGAATGGACTAACCTATAGCCTAAATAGTTTCATTTAATTTCATACTGACAGACTAGATTTGCTTCTCATGATCTAGATACAGTATGTGCCAACACAGCCACTTCTTCTTTCAATTCAAAACTATTTTACACCATTTTCCAGCTGTGTGTTTCTACTGTCACCTGGAGGCTTGCTTTTCTATTCTTGTCGCTTCCTGAATGTTAGCATGTGGCATGTGCTCATTAGATGGGAAAAATAATCACATTATCACAGACGTCATGGGAGTAGAAATTGGCAGCAGAGTCAGTACTGTTCGTGTTTTTTGATAGAATAGAGTGAAACGAATATACTAGCCCTCCCGCTAGTAAGTATTCTTTCCGAAACAAAGTGAAAGAGCTTATGAGGAAGCAGAGAGAGAATGAGAGTGTGGATATCCTCCTTTGCCAACCCAACTCAAACCAGTGCTTTATAAAGCCAGGAACTGGATGGTTGGTAGCTTGCACTGGCCAGGGTTGGGATTCAGTCCCAAACACCGACTGGGTCTAATATAAACATGAGGCTAGTGTGGGGCAGCGAACCCAAGATAGAAATAATGATGATTTGATGTGTTGCCCTGAGCCTGAAACACACAACATCTACACACACACACACACTGTGTATGCCTGGTTCTCCCTCATACACACACTAACCTACCCTATTAAATGTAACCCTCCTATTAAGACAGAATCCCACTCTGTTGGTCTCAGTTGGTAGCGGACTCAACCACAGGACCAGGCGGCGGTGGTGTCATGTGTCCACCCTGTCCTGTAATCAGCCTCGCACCGTACTGCAAAGCCTAACCAACCCCGCTCCACAAATAGCACATGGACTCCCCCAGAAAACAGGGAACATCGGCCAACTCCAAGAAACCCTCCAGCAATTTAGCTTAGGCTGTGGACACACTACATAACTTTTAGCCACGACTTGGTATCTCGATTCTAAACGTTTTCTAGATGGGCGCAATTTCAAGATCCATGTTAACTTTAGCTCTATGTTGCAGTAAGTCTGTTTTTTTATGTTTGTTTGAGATTGTTTAGGTTGCATGAAGTTAGAATTCAAGTAGTGTGTATTTCCCAATCCAGTCAAGTGTGTGTACCTCTACAACACAAGATGTGGAAGCCAGTGGTTAAGTGTGTGATGTCCAGTCTTTTTAGTCTGTTCAGTGCCCAGCCTTAGGGGAGGCTTTGGCAGATACCACATCCCTATTGTTCTTAGATTAAAACGCATGATCTAAGAAGCTCAACGAAGAGTTGGGAACTGCACATGGCAGCGTAGCTAATCAAGAATTTAAAAAGGATCAGCACATAGTATCCATTTTCACTGTGTTTCATCTTTTTAACTATATTGTATGGGTATTTTTTCCATTGGGGGAAGTTATTGGCTGAAGATGTGATGAGATGGAAAACAATAAAGTCTTGTCTCAGTAATCTTAATAACTGACCTATGATTTAATGCATGTGTGTAACCCAGACCTAGCTAGGCTAATTACAACAATGAGCTCAGGTTGCTGTTGGTGTGGATGCTCTTTGACAGAACCACAATCCATTGGTTGGGATCCAGTTGGTCAGAAGAGCTGGTCAACAGTTAGAGAAACACTGTGTCACTTCTGGGAAGGAGCTGACCACCAGGCTGGCTAGCTAGCCAAACATGGGCCTCAGTTAGGTCCACTGCTGTCACTGTCAGGACCAATGGAAGGAAAACACACACATGCACGATACTTGAAAACACATCAGTCACAGACCAAACCAACAAAGCCTCAACAGAAACAATCTATGGAAGAAGAAATAGAATAAAATACCATGAGGCATATGAGCCTGATGCTGGCCCGATTCTGACCAAAGCAGCCAGCTAACCACACAACAGAGAGGGCACTCTGTATGATTTATCACCAATGAGAAATGTAAAGGCAGTTTTGTGCAGTAGTTTTTCCTGTTTGTATTATGTAGATATTGTGTGATGTTTCTTGCAATGGCACAGTAGAAGATATTGGTGACAGGCTAGTGCAATTATTTCTTCCTTAATGACAATAAAAACCTGTCTCATATAAATACACTGTTTATGACTGATCTCGCCAGTAAAGATTAGGAGTTTTTTGCGGACATAACTAGAAACCAGAGGGACAGTAATGGATGAAAAAGAAACTCCCGGGGCCAGATGTATAAACTATGCATTCGCACAAAACAATATGCATGCACCTCAAAAAATCTAAAAGCAAACGTGCTGTGAGAATGTGCACACCTCCACGCATGCATGTTAAACTAGTAGCCTAATAAGTCTGAACAGACTTTCATGATAACATTTATAGGTGTATGTGTGTGATTAACATCCTTTCATCTACAGGCCTAATTTCTATTCTAGCCAGAGTATGTTTACATATTATCACCAAATCATACAGCATTGTGGACTAAGAATAAAGCATATATCAGGTAATAAATTACACCTGCACACGTTATCAATCAATATGCCATTACGGCTCACACAAAATGGAATTCTCCTACTTTTTAGATACTTTACATATTGACAAGGCAGTCACAGAAGCCCTTTCCATGGGCTTTGAAACACATCAATGAAAGAAGAGGTGCTTGATAGAGGGAGTGCAGGGACCCAAATCAATAGTATGAAAATCCATCAAATAACTAGAATACAACCCTTAATTTATCCTTTTGGTAGCAGAACTGAATAGTTAGATTCACTGACCAGCCTCCTGGATATGTTGTAAGCCTAATTCAACCAAACATCTGTGATGTGACATGCCCAGTTGATGAAACATATCTGCTCTCTTTCTTCCGACATCCAAGCTAGCTTTCTTCATAGAAGCTTGCCCTGGCTTCATACCACAAGGGACAGTTACATCAGATGTTATGCATGGATAGGTTTGGTAGATCTAGCCAATAAGGAAGTGTGTCCAAACTGGAGAGCAAGGATAAAGATAATGATAATGAAAGGTGGGCCACAGGATGTATTTTTGTTTTCATAATGACTAGTTGCTAGTAGTAGCTCGTACTATCATTAAACAGAACAGGCTAACAACCACTACTTTCTCCATTTTCAACAGTAACAATGACTACCACCTTCAGCACCACTACTTTATTTTTACCATTTTCAACCTGAGTAATGGGAGGGGAGAGAGACATGTTGAATGCAAGGTTTTCTACTCACTTCTGATCTTTTATGAGTCTTTCTGGGAAGAAGAGAGAAAGGGACAGAAGGAAAGATGAATGAGAATTAAAACATAGCTCAAAGGTCTACCGGTTGTACTGCGGCTCTCTGTAGTGAGAGAGGGTCACTCTCGCACTACTGAGAGAGAGAGAGAGAGAGAACGAGAGAGAGGGTAGAGACAGAGAGAGAGAAACAGAGAGAGAGATGACATCAGGGGGAAAGGGGTTCATGCTTTCATCTGTCCGCCAGCGGTTCACGGGGGTGGGGTGAATTATAACAGAAAAAACGAGAGAACCCTGTGCTTTGATGTGTCTCATTCACACCGACCAAACTCTCAAATGAAAATGTGTACAAATGGAAAGTAGCATGAGAAAGACTGTGTGTTTGTATATGAGAGGGGCACTGGCCACCTTTTGATGTGAACCCACCTCCTACCTCCTCTGTTCCCCAATATCTACTGATTCCCACTCCATCCAAAGCCCCTCTGCCCCGTGGATTCACATGCTCTGTTGGGGAGCCTGAGAATCTGCTCTAGCCCAATGACACGGGTCACGCAAACCTGAGGACACACTCAAACACACACAAAGTGTGTGTGCAGGGGTGTTGGTGGGGGTGTTGGGGGGGCTTCAGGCTTCAAATGAACATTAGCCATTTCCATCAAAAGGAATGAAAAATGCAATTCTCTTGTGTAAATAGCTGAATACATTTTGATCTTAAATGACCAATCACTCGATATGTATGGATGGGTGTGGTGTGCATATGCAAAGATAGACTTGAAACAGGTTCAAAGAGAAACCACTGGAAACCAACATAGCGTACTGCACATCAGACACCGAGGCCCCTATCATCAACAGATCTTGTTTAGCATTGTGGTTTTATGTAAGAACGATCAGATATCCATTCAGCTAGCAACAGAAGAGGACTATATATAGCAATATGTGTGGATTAAAGCTGCTGGTTGACGATATTTTGTGCCTCTACGCAATAACTTGAAATTTGACTGTTTTCATGCCAAAAAATATTAATTAGTGTTTAATATGTTATTATTCAGGTACTCAGTGTTTCCCGTGGAATTTCATCATCACTTTGGTGGAAAAGCCTCTGAAATAGCAGTTAGACTATAAGGGACACTAAAACTCTCCAGTGAAACCCAGGGCAATAATAATTATCGCAGACAACACTGGTGCGATTTTGACAAAACTTGGAGGAATGATGTACACTGTATTTTGGTAAAAAAAGGAGGCTGCTGTAATGCACCTTTACACTGGATGTCAAATACCATTCAAATATGGAAGATGACATCAACAAACCAATGTAGCTGGGTAAAAGATTGTGGCCTTAACAATAAAAGGAATACACCAAGACTTAAGTCATGGGAACAGACACTAAAATCATCCATGTGTCCCCAGTAGATCGTCAGATCCGGTGCTCCATGCCAACACTTTAGCATACACTATGTTGAGTGATAGTCAGCGACTAACTACAGGCAAATAACATACTGAAAATACATGAAAAAAGCTGGGTGACGAAAGGGAGTATCCACATAGAGGACGCAAAAACATCTCAGTTACTTTTAACTAAAATACGCCATCTTAGACATCACTGGTCTGATTTTGATTTTGAGGAATCATTTTTTGCAATTGCAAAATTTAAAACTTTGAGAGGCCGTAACTGCTACAACACTGGTCCGATTGTGAGAAAACTTGGAGGGATGATGAATCTTGTGGGGTGCCTGCATCACAGGGGACGACATGTTTACTTGTTTTTTAGCTGTTCTGCCTACAGTGTAGCCTCCCTTCCCAAGAGAGATCTGGAAACCATGGTAGATGTGTTGATTACTAAAAGCTTTCTTTCAAAGGAACAATGGAGAGCCTCCTGTGGGGATAAAAAAAAAGGAGTATGTCAAGTTGTAAGAAAAGGGGGAGGATAGAGAAAGGCCAAGCTGGGGGAAAAGATTGTTTTGTTGCATTTTCTGCCCATTGCGCCTTATAGTCCTGTTTCACCTAACTAACTAGGCCTGAGTTAAAATGGTCTGTAGTGTGATTAAGAAGCGGCTGAAAGGATCCACATTCTCCTAAAGCTCCACCAAAAGACCCCCGCCAACACACTGGGAGGATCCAGCCATTAAGGGGCCGACAAACTAGGGTCCGGGGAAGAAGTGGGGTGGGGTGATGGAGAGGCACAGGAGGGGTGGTGTGTTTTTATTCATATTTGAGAAATTTTAACTACATGGTGGATGGTTGTATTCAAATCTGCACCCTCTTATTAGCGGGTTTCCATCGCAGTGTTTTGTTTTATTTTGCAAATTAGGATTGAAAATTATGAATTAGAAAATTAGAATGGAAATGGCAAAATTCTATAATATTTCTTTTCTTTTCTTTTATTTCTATTCTATATATTTATATGCTCAACCAAAGTAGAAAATATTTTTGTCAATATAGAAATGATGCTATAAATGACCATGGAAACGCAGTTCTGGCATATTTGAAATGAAATGAAGTTTCATTGTACAGCTCAAAAGGGGCTTTCTATAAAATACCTATCCATCCCAACCTCCCAGAAACAACCGCTGCTAAACAACCAGTCTAATGCTTGTAGGACATTAGACTATCATACAGTATATCAGCATATAAAAACAATGAAATATGTGTGCAACTGTGCAAAAGTCTTAAATCTATAAGTCTATAAATTTGGTCTGTTTATAGTAAATTTGGGGATATTTAGAAACATTATTTTGAAAGCATCTTCACTAAGATTTTTGCACAATACAGCATTTCATACTTTTCATGTTATGTAATATATGTTTACTCTCATGCCAATGAAGCCTCTTTGAATGGAGTAGCATTATAGTGAAGTGGTGTGATGAGGCTGTAAGCTACTTTAGGATGCCTCTAATGGTAACCGGAACATTTTCCTCTTTGCCACAATGTGGAAACTCCCACTGACTCTGCTCCTCTGCATTCATGCACTCTCTCCTCTGTTTTCCTCTATGATCCATCCTTGTCTCATCCCTCCTCCTTAGCCGCCCATCATCTGTGGACTCTTCATCTGTCCTCTTCCCCTTTCCCTCCTCTGGCCATCCTCACCCTCTACAAACGACCAGTGTAATACTGATCCATACAATAAAGGTGTAATCAAACAAACAATCATCATAACAGAGGTGGACAACACAGACTGGTCCATATCTGATTTTTAATAAAAGACCAATAGCAATCAATATATAGGCCAATACATCAGTTTAACCCTACGTCCAACCCCCCCCCTCCCCTCCTCTGGCAGTGTGCTAGAGGCCAGCAGTATTTGTTTAGCACAGAGCAATTAAAGTGTAATACAACAGACTGGCCCCAACTCCTCATTCTCAGCCTGAAGTGACAAGAAGAAGTTGGCCCTGAAAAGAAGCTGGCACTCTACCAAGGAGCGAGGTAGGAGAGGTGGGAGCCAGAGGAGTGCAGTGGACAGCAAGCGAGGGAAGGAGGGAGGCAGGGCGTCTGCAAGTTTGATCAAATTCAATTTAAAACAAGACAATTTTAATGAACATGAAAATAAAAACTGTAGACCTATGAGAATAAGTCTGTGTGACTAAGGTCATTTCTCACTGGAAACACAAAACACTAACAGCCTTGAGTTTAGATAGTATAATTTAAGCCATTTTATGACTTTTTCCAGGACCTAAAGGCACGATGGGAGAGTCAGGAGGGTTAGAATGACATAAGAAATGAGGAAGAGAAAGAGGGGGAGAGAAAATAGAGGAAAAAGCTGAGTGAGCACAGTGAGAACACAGTGCAACTGTGAGTCTGAATGAGTTGGTGAAATAAAGAAAGGAAGGGAGGAAAAGGAGGGAAATAGATGGCCTGGGTGAACAGAGGTGTGCTCTGTAAAGAAAGTGGATGTATCCAGCTGTCCCTCTCATCCAGCTCTGTCCAGAAACCCCTCAATCAAACAATTACCATCAGCGCTGACCACTGTAGCATCCCCATGTCGCTTTCATTCTTTTTCATTCATTCATTTTTTTCCTCTACTCCAGTGCTTTAAGCCTACCAATTATCATCAGTTGCCCCCAGCCGGCCTCTGTCCTTGTTCCTGTTTCAGCTGGCCTTTCAAACAGCCCTGCATTAATAAGCCAGTTGTTACAAATGAAAAGGGGGAGGAGAGCAGCAATTATTCAAAGCCTTCCTGAAAGAGGGAGAGGAAGCCCATGTTTCACACCCAGGGAGAGCAAAAGCACCGCCTGCCATTTATGGCGCTGTCAGATGGCCTGGTATGGAGATTAATAGGACTAAGAGAGGAGGGGCGGGAGGTTTTAATGGTCTAGGATCCAGAAAAATGTGAATATTAGATACTGGAAAACAACCAGAACCCCCGACTTAAAGGAATGGGCTGATGCAGCGTCCTATGTTTATATGCTCAGTAGGATGGATACGACAAATGAAAAAAGACGATCAACTTAGGACCATTTTGGGCACAATATCAAATTTAAGGGCTCTGACACATGACTGTTTGCCATGCAGGTTTGCTTTTATTTCATTTTATTTGTTTTCTTTGTCACTAAACTCGAATGCCGGTCCGCTCTTCAAACCTTAAGATCTGGTTTCAATGAATCACATACTGTCATGTACCAAGCTTGTTAAAAACAATACAAACCTAAAATTACAAAAACATTGTGAATATGGAAATAGGGACCTACAGCAACACAGCCTTCAAAACAGGCTGAGGAGAGTCCTGTATTTGAGCCCACAACGAAATCAGTGGGAGGGACTATGGATCTGTCTCTTTGTCCATCTGTCAGGTGCAATATCTCAATCACCACCGATCAGATTTGATGAAACGTAGGGGAATGATGCATCTCACCACTGTGTTCCGGCATCTTCCAAATATACTGATTGGCCCAAGGCAGGCATTAGAACTACAAGTCAAAATAAAAAAATAATAACCTGTCAGTCAAAAACATTTTAAAAGGTCCAATCCACTGGGTGACGGAGGTGAGGGAGGATGGTTAGGTGGGTGGTCCGTGGCTGCTAAAGGTGAAACAAGAGGCTGCTCCTCTACTCAAAGAGCTGGTGAACATCACACACAAACAGCCCACCCCCTCCCACACACACACACCACACCCACACACACACACACACACCTTGATCACCAACTGTCTGACGGACCTTTTTGAAGCCACACACAACAAAGACAGCACCAAAGGTGAAGCCGCAAAGCACCATGGGCAATACCACACATTTTCTATATATGTGTGTGTGTGTGTGTGTGTGTGTGCGTGCGTGCGTCAAACTAAGGTTCACTGAGGTATGACCACACATACACGCACACACATACAAACAAACATGGCAGCAGGTCTCAGTTCAGGCCAAGCGGTTGACCTCACCAGGATTTCTGTTAACTGGGGCTGTGAAACAACAACAGAGAAGAATGTGAGACAGCAGAGGAGATCCGTCTCTCCTGGCCTCATACAACCATCAGGATTTAAGGGTCAAGACAAGCTAACCGGCAGGAGAACAGAGCCATGTCATCACTCATGATGAATCTTTTTTTTGGAATGTCATGTGGAAAATGAGGGAAAGCATTGTCAAGAGTTTCTGAACTCTTAAAGCAAGCTTAGAGATGGCCTGACATAATGATGGATGTATGGGCGAGGGAATTGAACTGCACTGTCCTGTATCATATGAATTCATGAACATGCATTAATATTTAATTTTGAGCCTTTATTGGGTTTAGGTTTGGGAAAAATCCACCCTTGGACACTCTCATCATCAATCTGTGATGTTCAATGTAATCCAGGAATTATTTTGTGATGCAAGTGTTGTAATTTATCTTCCTTGTTGTACCCAACAAGAAACCTCAACCTGCCTCGTCTACTTCTATTTCAGTTAGTGATTTCCTACATTTGCCAGAATGTCTTTCAACAACTCCCGGAGAGCGGGCATGAACTTGTTCCATTCAGCTGGGAAAAAGACAGAATACCCATATGAATGAACATGTTTTTTTTAACATGTTTTTATTTAAGTATTGAATTCAATGGATGTATTCAATAGCTGCTATCTGAATCAACCCTTTAAGTCAAAATTTGTATAACTAATACACTTTCCAAACATATTGAAATGAAAACTGAGATTATTTTTTGGCACGTTTACCTTTATTAGATTGTTCACACGAGAGACAGAACGGGGGAGAGAAAGAAAAAGCGGATGGCATGCAACGAAGGTCCCAGGCCAGATCCAAGCCCAGGACACCATCGTTACATGGTACGCACCTTAGCCAACTGAGCCACCGGGAGGCCCACTCAACTCTCTGAATCAGAAATGACTTTGTTGTTGGATTCTTGCTGGACTGAACCGTGATGAGTCACAGCATAAGGTGTGACTAACCGATTCATTTCTCATTTGGCACATATGGATATGGCACAACATGGCTGTTTCTGTGCTTATCAACCTTGTAATCCCAAACCAAGCTTGTTCAAAAAGTCGGTTTGATGTTGAGCTGTTTATTCTTTTCCGATCACACTATTTCACCATCTACTCAAACACAGCAGACTGACTGAAGATGGCTACAGGTGGAGAAATCAGGGAGATTGTAGCCAAACTAAAACCTCAGTCTTAGTGAGGTATGCCTTCCCTCTGCCCTGCTAATTAGCACAGATAGCAGCGCTTACACAAGCCTCCCCAACATGTTTGACCTGCCACTAAATCCAAACAGAGAGGCCATATAGCCGTGTTGTTGGCCATAGCTGGAAATGGGTGAGAGGCGCCAGTGGTATTCTGATAAATCACCTCTCTAGTTAATGTTTACTTCTCAGTGGTGGGAAGGGCGGTGAAAACAACTAGCTGAAATCATGTTGAGCAAGAGCGAAATTGAAGTAAGGACCAGCATGTCGGGACAAGCGGTATGCAGCCCCACTTGGACAAGAGTAGTTTCTCCAGGTTTGATAGGGTAATTGTAATTGAGCTTACTGATTGCCAATGAATCTCACAATTTCATTTTTGTCTGTGAAAGTGAAGACAGGCCGGAGTATCTGAGGAGGCTTTTGCTAATTTAACTGGTTTGAACCCACTTATACCTAGAAGATAAACTTGGGAGCCAATAAGGTGAAGGCAGAAGTTCAGGTCCATCAGGAGATATTTTTTTGCCCTTTTTGGATGCCATGTTGAACTCTTTGTATTGGACGCAACTAGCAGGCTTTGCAGTGACATTTGTGTTGGGAACATCTGACCAAACTACACACCTCCGTCTAATTTGTCTCAAAACCGTCAGAAGCAATGAGTAAAAACAGAGGAGCATGGGTAATGTTTTATTACGCTCATTTCCCTGTAATACCCTGTACCCCATCTGAATGGAGCTTATGAGTCTGTGACTGAAGGGTGTGGATATGCCTGTGTGTGTGTGTGTGTTCATTCACCTGCACACCTGAAGCTCTGGGCAGTGAGCCCCTTCTCCACGGCCAGACAGGTGAGGATACTGAGGAAACTGGTGGTGACTGACTGGCGCTTCGCTCTCTGGGCCTCCCTCTGTCTCCTCTCTCTGGACGGTCTTGATCTCAACAGCACCCCCTGAAGGCCTGGAGCTCCTTCTCCAGACTCACCTCCCTCTTCTTTTGCAGGCCTCTGGGCCTCCACCGCCCCCCGCAGGACCTCCACCCAGTCCCGGGCCTTGAGTTGACTCTCTGCGCGAAATCGCAGTACCGCTTTGGGGAAGATGGCCTGGAAACGGTCCCCAGGATCAGTGGAAGC
>CABFOQ010031566.1:0-16094 GCA_900660455.1 Gephyroberyx darwinii
TCTCTCTCTCTCTCTCTCTCTCTCACGCACACACGCACACACACACACACACGCACACACACACACATATAAGCCACACTTGCCATATACTGTTTGTGTTTTGCTAGTTGTTAGTTTAGACTTATAGTTAATTGTGTAGTAGTTGTTGATTAACTGAAGTATTATTGATTATTGATTGATATTACTAAAGTTAAATAAACTCTGTTATACTTTTAAAGAGAAGTTGTCTGTGATTTCTTGTGCATTTGTGTTGTAATAACGGTTGGTTGTAAGGGCCTGTGTACGAACTCACCCTTCACTGTTCACTCATAAATGTACAGTGGTCCTTATACACTGTCATTTGGGAGTGAACAGCCATTTCGAGACTGAATTAAAGGTTTGGTTATTGGTCCCTGATTCCAGGGTGGTGCCCCGTTAACATTGACTCCCGTCAATAAATTTATGAAAATTAATAATCTCACAATTATTAATTATTAATTGCTGATATCCAAATCTGCCCCTACCAAACCCCAACACAGCCATACTAACAAAGCTATTTGAACAAATTCATAGCTATAATAGGCAATTCTATTCAATTGTAAACACGTTTAGTTCATTGATCAAAGTGATTAATTATGATATAAAGACCCAAACCCGACAATGGTGCATTGGCTGTTATTGGAGCAGCCTTGAGGAGAGAATGCATCTTTAGGGGACACATTGATTATCTGAAAGTAATAAGTAGTAGTAGTAAGAATGGCTTATGACAACAAAAAGGTTGCAGTCTGTCCCTCCATATGTCCAGGTGCTCTTCCCTTCCTAGTCACTGGGACATTCCTGAAGGAGACAGGTGACTGGGCCGGTATATTACAGACATCCGTCAGCCACATGCTCCAAAATGTGGTGGATGGTAACATTAACCTTTTAGATTCAAATTTTGAGTCAAACCATCTGTTTTTTCTAAGGGCTAGTGTCGGTAATTTCTTGTCATGCTTTTTCCCTTGTTGTCACTCCACTGCGTACACACAATTATATTTCTTTTTTCACTCACTCCTGACACTCCAACACCTATATTTTTAGAGTTCAAAGTTTTTCTTTCTGGGTCTTTTCACCACGGTTTCTTCACCTTTCCATTAGTGCTTTCTATTTGCACAAAAAACTTAATTCAGCACACCTTTTATTGGGTTGCCGGGACGTCTACCTATGCTACTCAACATTAGGCACAGGCACGTACATCCAATTTACAGTTTTGTGAATGGCACCCATTATGATAAAAGGAAAGTGTGTGTGTGTGTGTGTGTGTGTGTGTGTGTGTGCTTCTGAATACTGTATGTGAGATAATGTGTGAAATGTGTCTGTGTTGAAAATTGATTACCTGCTTGGGCTTAAACCCACAAATTATTATATATGATATATAATTACCAAGATTGAAATCCAGGCACCTGGGCCACCTGTCAGCTCTCTGTAAGGAATTAAATAGTTTCTCATGTGGTCTTGCCCACAGTAATTGTCTTTAGCAACCAGGGGAACAGGAATTGACAGAGCCATATTAAGGGGTATCCTATGTGCAAAAGTGTTAAGTGTCAACAGAGTGAAAGAGATGTAAAAACTGAGGATCAAGGCAAGGCTTTCTTTCAGATCACCATCACAAAACACATGCATCAATCACAAAAGGCATTGTATATAATCAATAACTTCACAAAGTGTCACCTTGACACTTTGTTCTTATGATGCAAAGCAACACCAAACCCTGACAATGCAATTAACATGAAAAATGTGAAACAATACGTTTGTGTAGCCAAGGTTTCCAAACTCGTAACAATGTTCACACCTTATCTGTAACTTCACCACAAGTCTTTCACAGAGTGTAATTACACCAGAACCCACCGGCCTAGGACAGTGCAGCTGCCTTGATTGGATCTCACCTTGACTTGACCTCTGTGACCTGGGGTGACTGAAACAACCCCCTCCATCTAGACAAGGAACAATGTATTACTTAATCAACTGATAAAAACTCTAGATAAAAGTGTCCAGATTCCATTAGAGCCTGAAATAACTCTCCACTTCCTGCTAGCAGTTTTACCGTTGCTGAGGATGTATAGCATCTTTGTATGGCCGCTACCCTTCACTAGGACGCCTTGGGTTGTTAATGAGCTCCTTTTTTGAATGTGGAGTCAGCAGAACTTGAGGGCAGATAGACACAGCAGAGGACTATAGAAACTTTGTAAATTTTAAAATGTTAACTCAGATCTTAGTCACATGAGAGAAAAAAATTCCACATCTTACCAATATGTTAATGAGAAGGTGGAAAGGAACATTGTATGTTTTTTGTTTTTTTTAGATGTAAACAATGTTCTATGACAACAAATGCCCAAAACAACAAATGTTGAAGAATGCTGGCCTGTTTCATGTATGCATAGGCATCTGTACACGTGTCAAGGAACACGTAAAACATACTATTTCACTTGCAATGCATGTTGCATGTCATTTTTAATGTCAACATTAAAGATTGATTAAATATGCCAAATAAAATACAACAATTAATGATTTCAATATCACTTATGTCAAGCATGAACCTGACCATCTTTGCTTGGATCACCTTTGATATAGAATTATTCATCTGGGCAGTGGACTTTGTACCCTGAAAAAGACAATCATGCCTCAACCAGTGCATAACTTCATTATTTCAACTCAATTTCCATCTTGTGGCACCATATATTCTTTTAATTAATCAGCTCCCCCTTTACAACAAAACTGAAAAGATGACAACTGATCCTCCTGGCTGAAAAGACGTTCTCACTGGGAGGTGGTCCGCTATCAAAGGCAAAGCAATGAGCTGTACTACAGTAAAAAGGGGAACTATTATCAAAATGCAGATCTGTGAAATATGGGGGATCCGGTTGTGATGTTATGGAAATGAAGGTGCTGCATAAACATGCCATTGGACTAAGGGCAACTGCATTCATTACACAAGAGCTGGTATAAGAATAACTTCAAGCTATATGCATGGTTCATGAACACAGCTCATTTACTGTTTTCTTCTTTGTTCTTGCAGAAAGTGCTTAAGAGACTTTTGGGAGAAATCTGTGCAAAATGTTCATGCATGAGGCCCGTTGAGAGTATTTAGTTATGATTGTGTAGCATGTCTAGAAGAACTGGAGCATAGTCATGATCAGAATTTTCTGAATGATTTCTTATTCATCTCCAACACTACACATAGCTCTATGACACTGCCACTGGCTTTGTGAATTAGTTATTAATCGATTGATCTAAACAAACTCCTTGTTAACTTGGCCAACATTATGGAGAAATTAACTTTAACGTCATCTGTATAAATTCAGCTTGAAGTTCGAAAATTTTCCTTAAAACCTGTTGAGTCAATATATTTTCTCTTTATGATATATGCATAGGAATTATTAGACTAAAATGGAGCCCTGCTGCAAAGTCAAGAAAGATCATCTTTGATGTGCAGTTTTAATATTTCAGTTTAAATATAAAATATTGATTTAAAAAACTTTCTCTCACATCTGAGCTAGGTTATGTTCAGGACTTTACTGATAACAGATACAGTCTCTATGAGGAAAGCACACTAATTAAAAGTCAGCCAGCATGACGGAACTTTACCAAGAAGATAGTTCAGGTATAGCCACTGGTGGCATCTCTCTCAGCTCAGAAAGATAACAGGTCTTCCTTTGTAACTGTGTCGTAATTAAACTTGGTGCAGTTGATATAAATCCCTTAGGACCATATTACACATTAATAACCATTTACAGAATATTAAATCTCTCACACTAGAGGTCTAATTGTTGCACTAACAACGTGGCTGGAAACATGTGATGCAGCATGACATATGGACTCACAGTGTGAGTGCTCTATCTCCAGTGTTGGCTGAGGCACTTATCTGATTGTGCTTCCCGGATAAGAGAGGAAGGAGGCAAGGCAGGAAGGCCAAAAGTGGGACTTTATTGAGCATTCTGTCTCTATGGTGAACCCAGGGCCGCCTGGCGTCACGGAAGCAGAGACCCCGCCATGGCCAAATCCAATCAAATGTTTGAGAGCTGACAGGTCCAATCAGTCAGTGGCTGATTGTTGCTCAGCTCTCAGGTTCAGGGTAGGAGGTAAGCTAAAAAAATAACTGTTGTTGCTTTCTGGTTCAGTGCAGAGAGTTTTACAGATGCATGGGTGAAACGACATTGGTGAAAAATCACTACAAAAAGAACAGGATGAAATTGAAAATACAACGTTTCTCTTCTCCTTCTCAGCTATCTTGATGGCTGGATATTTTATTGCATCATAAGTGATAAATTGAACCCATCTGTCATTCCAACAGAACAATTTGCTTGTAACACAGCAAGTATATATATTTTTGGAAGCCATTTCAGCTGCAATATAGTAAGCACAAATACAGCTATCTTTTTCACATATGACTATCAAATGTAGCATCGTATGGCCATTACATCAGATTTATATCTTGAAATCTATCATTACATTGGCTGAAAGCAGCCCAGAACGGGCACATCCCTGCTGTGAAGATGTGAGAGATCTGGGCTGTATTGATACTGTGGAAGATAACGCCACCAGGGCATCAATGGCTTTGATTAATAGCACCTTTAGGCCAAGGACAGGATTAGACACAGAACAGAACCAATTTGCGATTTGCATGTCAAAATACAGTACAGATTAGCAGGGGAGCACTTTGCCTGTCTTTACGAAGATAAGTGCAGCTTGAGGTCTATAGGACACATTTGCACCAAGCATGGTTGGAGCAATTTATTCAAACTCTCAGGTCGCCAAAAGATGCATGAAAATCCGGGTCTTGGTCCTGTTCCAAGTGAACTGCAGTGCAGTGCAGTTTGGAGCGAGAACATAATCCGAACCTATTACAACAACACTAAAAAAAGAAGGGTTTTATGGGTATAAGGACACAGATGTTAACATCTGATAGTCAGCAGTTACTGTTACTCATGTTTAGGATGGCTAAAATAACAAAATTAACTGTAATGCTCATATTCAGCTATTTCTGTTTTTAACTGGTATGAACACCAGAGAAGATAAATTAGCTAATAAATTATTAGCTAAAGTTACAGAGACTGAAATCAGATTTGTTTTGTCTCCTTGTCACCACCAAAATATCTAACCTCGCGGGATGGTTATTTCAGACCACAGAAAACAGGTGTGATTACACTCTAAATGATAGGAAAGTCAAGATACAATGTACAATGTAGTGTGACCAGGACCAGCAGTTCTCGTTACCACACAGGTAACTGGAAAAATATGCAAAAAAGAATTATTCCTCAGTCCAATAATCACCAGCCAATCACTTAATGACATGAGTAACAGCCTAATGATTTTTTTAATAGAGAAGTTAAAGTGTAATCATAATCATATAATCCTATTATTGAGTGACTTCATCACACAATGCTTGCCAGCTGTTGTGTGCTGTGCTCTGTCAGTATGCAGTCAGTGATTAACAGTTGTGGTCAGTAATGTTAATAACCCTGATGTTTTAGCAATTAATTCTTTAGTATATACATACAGCATAGTGCATACAAATTTAGATGTTACACAGAATAAATTATAACAATAATAATAAATAATAAATAACCGTAAAGTTGCAGTTTGGTCATCAGATTAAGTAATGTTGATGCTCCATCTGCCAGTTGTAGTAAACCTGAGCCACAATCAATAGACACACTAATCTAGATTCACATGCCTACTGTGGCTTCAACAGGACAGCCTGAATTTTCTCTGGCTCGTCAAGGTCAGTGATAATATCAGTCTATCCTCTAAGACAGCGGCACAAAGAACTAATGATTTTCTGCTATGCTTCATCCACCCCTCTGTGCAATTTTAAGACAATAACTTGAAAGGGCTGTGATAAAATATTTCACTTGGCCTGAAAATTGTGATAAAATGCAGCAAGTTCAAAACTGACATCTTATGTAACTTCTTTGATCAATGGCGTGTCCGTCTTTTATATTTCCGCTGAAGGTGATGTGTGGGAAATTCTCAGATGAAGTGAAATGTAAAACTGTAAGACATTTAGTTCTGACTGAGCATTTATCATCGGTTGAGAGGTGTCCTACTGAGCAGCAAAACATAGCAACACCTCAATGCAAAAATATCAATCTGAATTGTTTCTATTCTGTCATACATTATATCAATTAGATAGTAGAAACTTGTAACCTAGCAAAACATCCAAATGAATTGTTTCTGTAATGACAACAAACTATATTTCAATTCATTGCATTTTTCTTTTGTAATTTTTGGTTGTGCTATACAGTGAGATATTGGCACTTGCTGTGTTGCGTTCACTTACAAGCATATTATTTGCTTAATCACAGAATGGTATTTAGGTATTATGGACATCAATTTACTTTTGTGCATTACACCATTGTTGGGAAGAGCTTTATCTGTGGTTTAAGTGACAGTGGGAAGAGATTAATCACTTTGAGACTTTCAAACCAAATTTTGTAAAACTTCTTTATTAGACTATTTGTCTGACAAAAATTTGGAGACTTTAATTTTGAAGTCTAGAAGCTGCCAGCCCTATCAAAGTGCAGCAAAGCACTTTTAAGTTTGGGTGTGCAAGAGCATACAAACTACAAAGCAGCAAACGTGTCAGAACGAGAGACAGCTTTGATGGATTTGTTACAACAAGTAAGGGCCAATCATATTATCTAACCAGAGAACCATGTCATGTCACAGTAGAGAGTAATTGCTTTTTCCATGATATTATTTCCATGATATATATCACTTTTTCCGTGATATTCACATGTCTGGCCTGTCAGTGGTCTATAAGAACTATGAAAATAGAATGCATGGTCTGGTAATGGCCAGATTTAGCATGTAAATTAATGGGAAACAAGGGGCCATGTTTCATTACTAGTTGTACACTTACCATAAACCATCATAAATCCACAACAATATTTCATTCTAAACAAGGTTGATTCATGCCAAAAGGTGAAATATGCTGCAGTTGCCTCCATGTTTGTATGCCCCTATGACAATTAATTTCCCCCGGTGAAGCATTAGCAGTGTCGGTTTTGCTGATGCTTATATGGCTCGTATCAGAGAACCAATCCTCACCTGGCTCTTCAGTGACACAAGCCAAGAACCATCTGAATATCAGTGAAAGATTTTATTTGTTTCCCCTGCTCTGCCCCTCAAGTTGTTCTAATGAATCCTCAGATCTCCGGATCAGGCGACTGTAGAATCGAAATTCTGACACAGGAGCAAGGCAAGTGCTACAGAGGCTGCCACAGCTGGTATTGTGGGGAAAGCTGACAGAATAACTTAGGAGTTGTTTTCATATGGAAATTATGCATCTCCTCTCTCAAGAGCACAGTCTGACTCGCTTCCTGCCGCCCTAATGAGAAAGCGTTCAATATCACACAGCAGCTCATCCAGTGGAGTGTTTGGGGCAACTCTGAAAAACACCATTTTCCCCCATGGCGTTCTCAATACAAAATAATGACAACTGTGAGTGGCCCTGCATAGCTCTTATCAGTGAAAATAACTTCCCCTACTAACTAGTCTTGCAAGTGAGAGTGAAAGCTATACAGAGCAGCTTTTCTACTACATTCACCAAAACAAAAGCCTTGTATACATACATTTTGTGGCCTCTGGCAGCTAATAATGTAGCTAATAATGTAGCATTTCATCAACTGACATCAACTTGTCAACTGTCATTGTATTTCTTTAGTTGCAAACTTTGCCAGTGAGGCTTTCAATTTTCTATTTATCTAAACTTTATCCAATAACGAACAGATTCTTGTTTACAATATTATTTTATGTTAGGCTACATGTTTCTGTCTCAACAGTAAAGGTCTTCATTAGCAATAAATGTGTGCTAAAATAAGTTTCCTCAACTGTCATTTCATTTCTTCAGTTGAATTGAGTTCATTTTCACTTTATGTTTCACATACCATGCCATGTATTATAAATGAACAAATTGGATCGCCACCCCACTGCTACTGTAGCTCAAGAAGAAAGAATAATACCAACAAATCCAGACCCCCGCTGGAGCCCAGGAGGTGGTGTGGATAACCACTAAGCACCGGCATGCCCTGGCACTCACAGCTGGAGCACGAATGTGGATATGGGACTATTTTCCCCATTCCAAGGCTCTGGCACTTAGCCTAAAGGCACTCAGCACCGGCATAAGAAGCCAGCCAGTGCCAGTCATTATCCCATTGTTTGCAAGCACACAGTCTGAACTAATTAGATGCAAAAGAGCAGAGGAACTGCATCTAGTGGCGCTGCAAATGAGAAGAGAGAGAGACACGTCACATGGCCTGCCGCTGCAGGTTGGAGAGTAATGAAATAATGAACTACCAGGGGACCTTCTCCTGCGGAGAGCAAAGAGCATCAACAGGCTGCTTTTTTTTAAACAGGCCAATGTAGTAGACAGCCATGGCTCATCACAAAGGATCTGACTCACTGATCTCTGCCCAGGGCATGAGGGTTGAATGTGATCGATACAACGACAGATCCTCACAGCAGATCATCCACAGATCTTAAAAAGACCAAAACATTTCTTAGAGAAAACAGTTATAATAAAAGCATCTGGGTATTCTCACAGAGATAGCAGAGAACACATTTTTCTGTGATGTTGACTGGAGCCTTCAGAAAACTTCATTGCATTTCATTGCTCTTTATCAAAGTTGATATGCCTATGAGCACCTTGACTGTGTATCACAATAAACAAGATGCTCATTGGTCTAGCATCTAAATCTAAGAGTGTCAAATTGTTTCATTGCATACAGAAACATTAGAATGTTATATGCAGAGCCTGAAATTACAACTAGGCTGTGTCTGTCAATTCTGTTTGTTTTTTTATTTAGGCAGGTAGCCAGGCTTTACTCAAGCACTTTCTATTCTAAACACTATTGTGGCTACTGCTAAATTAATCTGGTTAAAGAAATTCTGTGGCTAGCTAATTCAAAGTTTCATGGCCTGGTTATACTCACACTACCCTCTCATATATTCTCATGAGTCTTAGCTTCTCAAATTCTTAAAACAATGGATGAGAGACAGAGACACACACAAAGACACAGAAAGACAGACAGAGAGAGTGAGATAATGCTAACATCAATAGATTACCAACTTCTGAAGACCTGGGCTAAGCCGAAACCATCACACACACACACACACACACACACACACACATGCTTGCCCTTCAAACACATTGATAGATAGAATGTATCTTTTAAACCTGTTAGAACTGATGGTGAGATGTCATTGAAAATTCACTGATGTCATACAAAATGTTCTTTCCAGGGTTGTTAGAAAGTATTATGTGTACATCTGTGTGTGGGAATGTTTGTCTATCTACACGTAGTAATACAGTGCCAGAGGTGTGGTTGGTAATAAGTGCAATTAGTACTGTTGATGGAATGATATGCATTGTATACAGTTGAACAGCATAGCAATCCACATTGCTGCTTGTGTTAAGAACAGGCCTGTATATCAGCTATGTACCAATGTGGAGATAACAGATCAGTCAAACTAGCTGGTATAATAAGGACCCATTCCTCCATTTGCAGTCTTAATACTGCATTCAGATCATATTGGCAGATGGGACGACATCTTGTTGCTACAACTTGGAAGTGTCCTCACATCCAAAATCATTTTTCTTCATGAATTTATGAAATCAATTTTTATGAACTGGTTTCAAACGTGGGGTTGAACACTGGCTATTGCGCTCTCCACCATGGCATCCTTTAGTGATATTAATTACTTGACCGTCAGCAGAGCAACCACGTTAAATTTCACAGATGAGGATTAAGAGACTATAGGCAAGGCAAGGCAAGGCAAGTTTATTTGTATAGCACCTTTCATAAACAAGGCAGTTCAAAGTGCTTCTACTGTTCAGCAACTCCACTCACTATGATTTGTGGAAACTACAGAGTCCATATGGAAAGGCTGTGCAAACACCAGCCCAGACTGACTAACACTCACTGAGCACTGGAAAGCCAAGTGCACTCCACAGGGTTTAAGAATTCAGAAAAATCCCACAATTGGCAGAAATAATGAACAATTTTGTTGTCAGTGGCGTTCGTTGGATTTGATGCTGTTGACTATCCAAAAGACTAAATCTAATCTGCCCACACAGAATCTGAGATAGACAATCAGACAACAGCACTGAAAGAAAAGATCAGCTCCCACAAACAATTTATTGAGATGAAAGGTACAAAAACGGTTGTGGAAAAAAGATCCCACAACGCACTGTTCAAACCCAGCTGCATGAAAGAGGAGGTGTCACAAGAAACGTCGCAGGAGACAGCGCTCTTCAGCAGCCCAGCAGGAAATTCACCCCGGTGGTAAATTCATCTAAATTGCCAATTATCAGATCCTGACATAAATGTACTCCATCTCTAAGGCTTACCATATATTCCTGTTTATTCTTTAATGAAGTTGAAACTAAAATCAAACTGGTCTGAATGCCTCTGTGGAAACTTTCTGTAGATTGGTTGAGGATGTATCTGAGCTATTAAAAAAAACGTAATCTACCATGTATGAATGGAACACTTTGGCAGATGTGATGGATGATCATTGTAAAACCAGCTGACAGTTACATAGTGATTCAGGATATAGATAATTATAAAATGGAAACGAGACAATTATCTGATACCACCTACTATCGCCCCTTTGCTATTTGATCCCACCTCAAAATTTCAGAGTGGGATGAGAGATATTTTGACAGTCGGTCTCAATAATAAATGGACTGATGAGAACACTTTTGGCTTTCCCTTTGCTGAATATCCACGTATTAACATTTTGTTTGGTCTGCCAAAAATCCATAAGTCTTTATAATATCCCCTACATGAGTCTATTTTATAGTAGTGGATAATTTATTAGTAATTAATAATTAATGGGTAATTCATAGAGAATATTTCTATTTGATTTGATGATCATCACATCAAGTACCTGGTTCAGTCTTCACCCTCATATAAACAAGATACAACAGACATGTTGACACAAAGATCTTCTAGTGCCGATGGATGTAAACTCCCTGTATAGTAATATCCTGCATGATGATGGACTAGATGCTTTGTGTTATTAGGCAAGGTAACGCTAACTAAATCAGCAGTTGTGTTCAAATCCATGACACTTCTTTTGTATTGCTAAGCAATAAACGCAGTAGATGGTCTTGTGTATGCTAGCAATCATTCAGACATTTCTTTCTCTAAAGTTCAATAAGATTTCTTGTAGATTATTATTTGGATAGCAAGCCTTGTATTTATAAAGTTATACCTAGTGGGGTCAGAGGTTTATATGACTCACCACATGAAATGATCAGGAGCAGTACTGATTGCTGTTTGCCTTAACATCTTTGCGATTGATTGAGGCTATAGTCATCTTCTGTTTTGTGATAATTTTTGGTAGACTATAAAATTATTTTTCTGCCAATTTTTCCTGCCGCAACAACCACCCACACAACAAACGTTGGGCATGGTGTTGACAGCAGCAAGTCGAGCTAAGCAGTTGTGCTGGAATTACACTTAAACATAACCACAAAATCACTCCTGGAATGCATTGAACATTGTAGAATGATAACGTGAGGATGTGAAGATGGAATTGTCCTTGAACTGCAGCAGATATTACTCACTTGTAAGTAGAGTTGATTGTATTACTGTATATATAACTGAATACAATTGATCATTTTGATTTGTATTACCTTTGACTGCCAACATTGGTGGATTGCCATGTTTGATGCCCGTGTTGACACGCATCTGTAATTTGCGACGCCAAATTGGAGATGTCGGAGCCTACAAAAAATCTTCAAAATACTTCAATTAAAATACTTAAATGCGGCATTAAAAAGTCACTCAGTGAATCAAAAAACGTTTCCCTCTGAGAGACGTAAATGGAATCACTCTGTGATCTCGTCTGCATCGGTTTCAGATATTCATCGCCACTCATTAATCAACATATCTACTCATGCAAAATATAATTTCTCTTTCGGAATCCATAGGACACAAAAGGGTGTTTGAACTCCACCCTCTTGCATGGAATTGGTTGCCAGCCCCTGTGAATATCAAAGCCATGTCACATCAAATCAGACAGACTGGAGCCACACGGTTGCGTTAGAGAGACTAGAGCAGCATGTTTTCGCTAGAGGTCATGTGTTCTCTTCAGGTGAACAACTCCTTTCCTTTCTCATTAGATTTAATTACCAATGACACCTCAAAGACAGCAGGCGGAATAAATAAAAAAGGAAAAAGTCAATTTAGACAGAAGGTCTGTGCAGGAGGCAAAAAAAGGCACATTTGAGCATTAAGAGACAAGCATACTGCTGCACTAATTCTATTATGTGAAGGGGAGATTGAGTGAATATGGCCAGTGATCCAAAGGTAATAGGGGTGATGGAAGCAGGAGATCCAGGCTGAAGGCCGACAGGGTTTTGTGATAACTTCGTTCAGCTGCCTGACAGCTGCATAGAACTTGCATTAGACCTAAAGAATAACCTGTGTGGTCAGTTGGAAAGATCCACAGACAAATAAGCCAGCTAGCTGACAAAGACCCTTGAGATAAAACCTGCTCAAGCTCCCGCATTTGTATTCCAACCAAGGGGGGGCTAATGTAATTGAAAAGTGTAGGAGGTCAGCGAATCCAATATACTTGAATAAGTGTTTGTGTTCAGGGTACCAAATAAGAGATTCTGGATCCTGCCTCTTGTCGGACTAACGTGAAAATTAATAGAGGTGTAAAATGATTGTCACTAACTACATCCGAGGCTAGTGCTGACAATTTTGCTTAAGAGGTTTCCTCATATTTATTTGTTAAGGTTCATCTTGATCAGTTTTGAAGCTGCAATGAAAAAAATGAAAAAAAAGCTAGTAATAAATAAGTTAGCATTCCGGCTGTCACCTGTTTAATCTGCATGACATTAGTGTCCATTTCACTACATACAGCCTCTGCTAGTTTGCTAGCAGTGAGTGAGATGGCAGTATTTCTGACCTGCAAAACTCACTTTCTGGCCTGTACTCTGTTTTGTACGGAAGAGGGATAGGGCCAAATGTGAAAAATGTATTTGAGTTCTGACTTTAAACTCAGAACTCAAATTAATTTTTCACATGTGGCCCTAATACTCATCAGGAGTTTTGGAACAAAAACTCCCCACCTACTTGCATTTTCAACTGCTAAACAATGGAGGGCAGTGCTAGGTCTCTTTGAGCTACGAAGGGTACAAAGCCTTGTGTGGCAGACTGGAGGTGTGTGGTTGAGGTAAGGGCTGGATGCAGGAGAGAATCAAATGGGCTGGTTCTTCAATGCATCTGGTCAATTAAGGCTGATTGGACAACTGCAGCCAATAACCTTTTTAACCTGTGTTTGTCTTGCACTCAAGAGGCAGAGATAGGACTGGACCAGCAGGAGGTGCACTGTCCTGAGGGGCAGTTGGAAAACTGACCTGGTATTGGAACGAAAGAGCTGACCTGGAGAGCTAGCGGTAGGCATGCCGACGGAAGAGACTGCGTCTGTCAAGACTTGCTTGTTTTGTGTTATGTCTAAATTGAATGCCGGCCACTTACTAACTCTCCTCACCGTTCTGTCTGTTTGTCACAACCTCGGGGGTAGCAAGTCGGCTACACCTCATTCTCAAATCAAAAAAGCTAATGACAAAGCAGTATTATTATTACAGTGTTTTGTATTGTGATACATTACCTCTAACAGACACACACGTGTTAACCCACTGTTGATTACCATAGCAGTGACAAGTGCCTTACTCATTGAAAACCTTATGGTAAAACTCAATCAGTGTCTAGTGGAATTTCAATAGCACAGCAAGGGTGGAGGGATGTGGTGTTTTGAGGGGCTCCAACCACAAAAGAACAAAATTAATTCAATAGGCTTTTTTTACTAGTTCTATTCCAGAGGGTTCCTTGAATCCAATCCATGATTCTCGTATCATATGGATGAATCCTGTGCACATTAAATTGGGTGAATATTATTCATATTCTATACATGCTGTATATTAAAAGTGAACATCCTCTAATGATGTGAGATGTGCCAAATTGACTCAATAGAGCTGAAACATGTCCACACCCTTTTTCAGTGACCCAGGTTGCAGAAGTAAATTCATAAATCATTTTCTCCAAAGACATAATATAATATAAAGAGTTTTAAGCTTTAACACAAACCAACCTGCTGCCAGTTAAATCACAAGTTTATAACAATAGATTGAGAAACAAATAGATCTGAAAAGGCAAGGGTACAAGACAGCTACTCATCCAATATAGCATTGTGAGTGATGCCATCAATTGTTTTTCCATCACTTTCAACGCTAACACTTAATAATATCGTAATATTTAGTGATTAGTCATTTTTGTTGCCCCCCATACTCGCTAAAGCTTGTGAGTAGTGTAGTATTTCACAAGGAACTTGACTTCTTAACTTTGAAGCTGATTGACTGGTGGCTTCTACATGAACATATATAGTTGTTTTGTAATCTGATAGCACACACAATCTCTTGGCAAGTCTTCCGTATACCCTTAAAACATTATGACTAATAATAAAATTCCACTTCGGAAAATGAAAGGGAAATTTACTTCCAGAACCCAATGTTTGAGCTCCATATCTATTATTCAGTATCATTGCAGTGATGTGGTTATATAGTATGCATATTCACTGCAAGCAGCCCTTTTGAAAGCTTTTCAGATGCACCCAATCCTATTAGCGGGAGGATGTCATTGACAAATACGTTACTACTGGCATTGTCCTTTCACTGTCATATCAGGACCAGAGATATAATTCTGAGGGCCCTGAGTGCTAAATATGTATGCACTGAGCCGTCTTCCCTCCCTTTCATCTTTTCATAATGAGCAAAGCTCTCACAAAAAAAGAAAACAAAGTTGTGTGATGTGCTTCTTAGTAGGTACAAAGGAAACATATCCATGGTTCATGGCTTATACAGATAGCCATACATTGCCCATGACCAATTTCAGACATGTAGGATTACATCGGTCTTTGGTGCGGTGCAGTGAATATCCATTACTCTTAATCACAAACATAACTAATGATTACACTTAACAACATGCTGTTAGACAAGCTGGAAATGCACATTGAACTACAAATAAAAAGCAGTTACTTGTTGTCACATTTATGATGTGAGGAAATAGATTCAGTAGACCATAGATCTAAAGCAGCAGACAGACTCAGTTTGTTTGAAGTAACATTAAAGCATTATAACAAGTTCCCAAAGTATATGCATCTGTTCGATGCAGTAACTGCACTTGCGTGGGCTGTAATAGTGGCAGCAAACTGCCTTTGATTGTGATAATAGGTAAGTGGCCTGGGATTAAGCACCATTGGGATTCATCCTGTATGTAATGGGCAACATACAGTAGGTAAATGAATTGTAAGAAGGCACTGAACAGATTTTACTCTGACTAGGATGTAAGGCTGTTAGAGGTTTGTATTTTCTGCGTATTCCATTTTTATCTAAACCTCAGTATTTGAATTGTATTTTTCACACTGAATTTTTGGTGTAGTTTATTATTTTTCCATTTATCTCTCCACCTCATTCTCAGCATGGCAATTATAAACAAACTGAAAGTAAAGAATTTCTTTGTGCACTTACTTGTATTTAAATTAACTTTTTCATTGCTCATTTTAATCTAAACTATAATAACTTTGGTTGGATGAATACTATGATTTAATGAATTTATGATTTAATACGATGGCAGGGAAAAATGAGCGGAAGTGGAGAGGGAGCTCAAAATCAAATCACTCAAAGGCTGAATGGTTTAATCGATAGGGCCAGTGGAAATGGGTGCTCCATAACCAACGGCACCAGATGGATCTGTAAAGTAAAGTGAAACCTCATGGGATGAAATCATACAGGAGCCCACAAGGGATACATAAATGGATGGTGAAAGGGTTCATGCCGCCATTGACTCTCCTGAACAGATTGTTTGGCAGATGAAGTGAAGTCTGTTTGCTAAGAAACACTGTGCTCTACTATATGAAGTGTAATGTAATCTCTTGGCCTTGGGTCCAGTTTATGTGCTCTGATAGGCTTAGAAAGATTAATTATCACATCAAATCTCTGCCAACGTTAGCATTAATTCTCTGTGATGCCCTAGGAGTGAATATCACCCCCCCCCCCC
>CABFOQ010031567.1:12024-22750 GCA_900660455.1 Gephyroberyx darwinii
TGCATGTTATTAATAATAATAATAATAATAATAATAATAATAATAATAATAATAATAATAATATTGTCAAATTGGTCAAAAGGGGTGACAAAGGTGTGGAGATTACCTATATTTCATTGGCTAATGCAGGACCTAAATGGAGGGGGGGTGGGTCAAAAAGCCTAGGGATCACAGACGAGATGTCAAACAAAGGTGAAAAAAGGATAAGCAAGGTGTGAAGGTGTGAAGGTGTGAAGGTGTGAAGGTGTGAAGACGAACCAATGCTAAGCCCGGCAGGCTGAGATGAAAGGTCATACAGGTGTTAAGGGGTTAAGGGTGAGAGGTCAGCAGGGTGGTGAGTAGCATCGATGGTGCAGATCTGACACTTTTCTGTTTAAGGGCATTGTTGTGGTGCGGCTGCGGCTGGGGGGACCCTGGCATTGTGGGAGAAGAGACGGTGAAGGTAGTGACGCTTTGCTTGCCTTGTTTGAGTAACAAGATGTCTTTATCTATTCACTTATTTACTTACTTATTTAGCTTTTACTTTTTCACACATTTTCATTTTTTACATTACTTGAAGAAACCTTTCTTTACTTTTTTACTTAATTTTGAATTATCTATTACCAAGAAAGTGATGATAATTCACCCAAGAGGAAGAAGGAAATGAGTGTTTTGGAATCTCACAATCAATAGGCTGCTTCTGTTATGTTTCTTTTTTTTGTTCGTTATACTTTTATCATAATCATTTTCACGTTGGCTTGTTGCTTATCTAAGCTCTCGGATGCTTTTTAAAAGGTTTGAACCTAAGTCATCCATGTTTAAGTGTAAACTCCATTCTTGTCTTAAACTGCTAGACTTGATTTGCTTTACATTATGGTAAATGTTCAATTTATTTGACAAAGTGTTCTTTGGAAAATACTGCATGAAGGCATATGGACAGTATGATAACAAGGCAATGACATTGCCCAGTTTAATTAGACCTGTATTAGACCTGCAGTATGAAAGAGATTATTAAAGAGTGTATGCATGTATATATGTGTGTTTGTGTGAGAGAAGAAAGGAGAGCGAAAAGGAGAAAGAATGTGAAAGACAAACAAATAAAAGCTCTTAACATACACATTCCCAAAGAGCAGTTGCATGTACTTTTATGAACCCCAGTGGCAGTACATTAGAACACAGAACTTAAAAACACAAACTTGCTGTTGGAAGTTTTCCCATCAATCCACTGGTTCTAAGTACTCTGCTTGTTGTTCCAGGTGGAACTATGAGCGTGATATTGGACCTGTCCTATGTGTACTCCATCGTCATCTCCTCAGCAGTGGCCATAATATACACACTGCTGGGGGGGCTGTATTCTGTCGCATATACAGATGTAATCCAGCTCATCCTGATCTTCGTCAGCCTGGTGCGTAAGCGGAATCCATTTGTATTGACATTGACATGGCTTTAACAAGTGTGAAGGTGAAGGTTAGGGTTAGAAACTCTGACAAAAGCAGTTTCAGATAGCCCACCTGTGCTTTAAACTAGTCATAACCCAAATCATGTCTGAACTTTCCAGTTGTACAGAAAAAACCCTGTTTTGTGCCCATACTCAGACGAGCTGTGTTCTTGTGAATGTGTTTTTGTATATAGTGGGTGTGCGTCCCTTTTATGTTGACCAACCCTCACTCTCTGGACATTTCACTGACGGCCTTCAACCAGACCTTCCAGGCCCCTTGGATTGGCAAGCTAGAGCCCAGTGATGCAGGCAAGTGGATCGACGACTTCATGGTGTTGGTGAGTGGAGGATGCCCATATATATACATATATATATACTGTATATATACACACACACACACCACACTGTATGTAATTTGTCTTCTAGGACACAGCTTATGAAATTAATATAAATGTATTTACTTAACTCCAGCAATCACAGCAATTAAGATGAATTTAATTACATCCAGCGGTATAGTATTTCATTACATGACAAAACACCTAAATTAACAATGGAAATACCAAGTCATGGGAGAAATATTGCTTTTTTCCATTTATTGCTGTGTACATTGATTTCCCTCATCATGTCTGATCTGTGTGTTTGTGCCAGGCTTTGGGCGGTCTGGCCTACCAGGCTTTCTACCAAAGGATCCTGTCTGCCGCATCTTACACCCAGGCTCAGGTAACCTGCTTCGCCTCCTCAGGTTTCTGCCTGGTGCTGGGCATCCCCTCTATGCTGATCGGAGCTGTGGCTGCATCTACAGGTATACACTCTTTACTCACACCTCTGGAAAAATTCATGAGCTTTAACTCAAAGTTCTTTCTTTCTTACCTTCTGAGTTTGTTGCGTTTGTTTAAATTCTAT
Source organism: Gephyroberyx darwinii (assembly GCA_900660455.1). Taxonomy (NCBI): domain Eukaryota; kingdom Metazoa; phylum Chordata; class Actinopteri; order Trachichthyiformes; family Trachichthyidae; genus Gephyroberyx; species Gephyroberyx darwinii. Next base: position 14,345 of record CABFOQ010031567.1, read on the forward strand.
TTACACATTTAATTCTAATATTTGTTTATTCCTTCCATCATTCCTACATCCATTCCTCTGCTCCAAATGTTAATGTTGCCCATCCTTAACTTCATCCTCTTCCCAGACTGGAACGCAACCAGCTACGGTCTGCCCACCCCGTATGAACGCGGCCAGGCAGGCTCCATCCTCCCCATCACCCTGCAGTACCTCACTCCCACCTACATCTCTATCGTCGGTATCGGGGCAGTAGCTGCTGCTGTCATGTCCTCCATGGACTCAGCCTTGCTCTCCTCCGCCTCATTGTTCTCCTCAAATATCTACAAGAACATCATGAGAAAACAGGTGGGAACAACACTTGGATGACCTCGAGTCTATTTCTCATCCATCTCTTTGCAGCACACCAGCTCAATCATTAAAGAGGGTTAAAGTGAATGGTCTTAATTTCATGTTGTGAGTGTGGCTCTTTCAGAATGTGTAGCTTCATTTAAATTAATTTTCTACTGAAAACAAGGAGCTTTTATAGGTAGGACTATACTGGGGGGAGTTTCCTGAAAGTACAAACATAAAAAGTTTGAACATAACATAACAACATCTTTTATTTCTCTCTTTTTCTTTCTCTCCCTTGCTCCTAGGCATCAGACCGTGAGATGCAGTGGGTGATCCGCATCTCAGTGGTGGTGGTGGGTCTCTTTGGCACTGCCCTCACCTTCCTGGACAACAGCGTCCTGGTCTTCTGGCTTGTGGGTGTGGACATGTCCTATACCATCATGTTCCCTCAGCTGGTCTGTATCCTTTTCTTCAAGGTATCTAATGGCTATGGGGCCTCTGTGGGCTACATGTTGGGAATTGTCCTGAGGATCCTGAGTGGCGAGCCCCTCATCGGCCTTCCACCTGTCATCAAGTTCCCCGGCTGCCGCCTGGACGCTGAGGGGAAGCTAACACAGTTCTTCCCTTTCCGCACCACCATCATGGTCATCTCACTGTTGTCCATCCTGCTCTTCTCCTGGTTGGCCTCTATCATTTTCAACAAGGGTCTGCTGTCTGAGAGGTGGGATGTGTTCAAGGTCAGTCGCACGCAGGCCAAAGTGGCACCAGCCAGAGCTAAAGAAGAAAAGAATACCTGCTCTGAAGACAAAGATCCTTCCGTGTCCAGGCTACTGGACACCACCAGCTGCTAAGGAGACTCTGAAAGAGAGAGAGAGAAGAGGGGCATTGGAGGCAGAGGTTGGACAACAAGAACAAATTCTGTACAATCCCACAATGCATTTGTGGTGATGAAATAAAGACCTAATTTAGCAGTTTATTTGAATGTGATCTCAGCTCTCTGGCTCCATCCCTTCTATGGAGCATACAGTAACAGTAATGCTACGTGACTTGCTAGTTAACATTACAAAATGAAAATGAATTGTTGACTAGGATACAGCTTCTCTTTCACAGGGTTATCTTTCACATGAGAACAAAAAAGCAACCAAAAGAACATCATCATGAGCAGGTACAGATTCTGTACAGTTCCAGTGTATTTGTGAAAATGACATATGCACACAATTAATTAGGAGTTGATTGATGTGATCTCAGCTCTGTGGCTCCCTAGTTGATACAGTAACAGTAATATGACTTGGCTTGCTAGTTAACATTAGAAAATGAGTCATTGGCAAAGATAGCTTCTTACATATTACATTCATACATAAGCAGGAGCACTGTGTATACAACATTGTATGAGTATGTGTTGTTTTCAGCAGTCCAGCAACCCAGGAATATGTGCTCCCATCGTGTCACATAGAGAATGAGAGGATTATGGGAGTTGTGAATATGAAAAAGCCTATATAAATGTGAAGATTTATATATTTAGATAGCACCCGGGTACAGAGGAGTGATTGGCCCGATCTGAATTTGGTTCTTGAAAATTGGAATGCTCTGGTGACTGTGCTGTGGTAAAAAAAAAAAAAAAAACCATTGCAATAGCATCATTAATGAAGACCATTGTTGTCTTTCTGTTCTTTTTACTATGTAATATTCTATTGTAAACAGCAGCAGTGAGACGGCCTCAATCTCCCACTGTGCCGCAGCTCTCACATTCCCCCCAGTGCTCCAGAGTTAAAGCTACCATTTGTTAACTTGATAAATAAATAAATTGTATTTAATTTAATTTTAAAGTTTTAAAAACTACAGAGAGAAAGAATGCCAGACAGCTCCCTCATTTCCCTCCTCCTTCCCCTCCCCCTCACCCATTACTTTCCTCCTTGTTCTCCTCCACTGGCACAATGGTTTATAAATGATTTTGTACTGTATTGTTATTTTCCATGATTGTAAATGCAAAGCTGTAGTTTACAACTGGCCCATGTTTTCCCCTGGGAGTTGTGAGAAAACTTATCAAAATATATCAATAAAGTTAGACTTTCACAACAATAAAAAGTTTACCTCCTTCTATTGATTAGAAATGGCTCAAGAACAGGCATGATTTGTAGAAAATGATGAGCCTTGCAGTTATTGACTGTATGTTTTGTACTGAGCCTACATAATATTTTGGTGTACAAAGAGATTCCTACTAATGACAGAAGGGCTTCCTATTGTTTCTTTTAATTTCACTGGAAAGATGTTATTGCTGAACAACATCAAATGGGTGTATAATCTAGTTACTATGTTACAAATACCTCTTGGAGTGGTAATGTTGCCTTTAAATATATTATAGTTATATTTATCATTTTCCAAAGACTAATTGCACAAAACAAAAGGACGCATGCAGAAACCAACATATGCATCTTTTTATACATGTGTGATTATGTGTACTGTACAGCCTTATCATATATATATAGTGTATTTACAACACACTGTTTTGTTCACTATTATGTATCATGTAGCCAAAGAGTTTTAGAAGAAGAAAAACACAAAGATTATCTATTTTATCTCAAGTTTTAAGGTTTGCTAGAACATTGAATGTAAAAGGAAATCATATTTGGCCATATTCAAACCATTAGGCACTGACTCACTTGGGTCAATGCTGAATCTGAAGAGATGTATGTCCTAGACATGTCACATGAAATAAATGCAATAACAGAATGTATAGCACTCCTGGCCTAAAAATTGTAAATTGAATCTAGACAGAAATTGCCAGAAATCCTCGGTAAATCTTCCACAATGTGGTGAATATTAGCAATAGTTTACTGTAATTTGTCATCTGTACATTTTATCAGATTTTGAGCATAAGTATGTATTGTCAAATGTCACCTCATAAAAAAGGCAGTATTGTAAAATTTGGATTAGTTTTATAACATGAAGTCCCTTATATAAAGTAGGCAATAATTTCTTTATATATGTCCCCCATCAGATGTATGTGGTTTTATACTATTATGCATGTTGACTGTTGTTATTGTGTTGTTTGTATACTGAGCTTTAGTGAAGGCTGTTCATTCTTGCCACTTGGTAAGGTCCTACTTTGTAATCAATTTTATAAATCCCCATGGGGTGATTTTCTGTTTAAATAAAGATTGAAATTACACATGTGGAGCTTAATGTTTTTACTTGCACAACGCCATCTTTCTAAGCATGTGTTAGTGGGTTATGCAACATTTGCATGAAGTTAGCCTTCCAACAAACATTGCCTGAAATTTGCAGAAATGTTTTAAATATAGATTAGTTTTGTCACACACATCTGGTGGTAATTTATGAGGCCATAGTTTTGAGGTGATTGACAACTATCCTGTTAAGTGTCCATCTATTCCTGTCAGTGAGCTTCGACTTGCAACCACTGTTCCTTGTTGCCAATGCAGTTTGATGCCTGAGTTTGAGATACGTTGCCGTGACTGTCCCCCATGCCATATTAAATAATTTTGCATTGCACTTGTAATTTGAGCACTGACCATTTGGCTCCTTGAAGCTGTTAGCTGCCTCATGTTGCTCTGAAAACCCAGACACATACTGCTAATTGTCAACTTACTGACTTGCCAGTGTAGCTGCCTCTGTAATTGTGATTCAGTTATGTGTTCAGGTTTTGGATATTTATTAAGACCATGTTAGGGTCTAAGTCCAAGGCATTAATTGATAGTAATACAGGAGGGGTCTGTCCTGTCTAACATCTATATTTCAAATTTTCCTTACTTTTTAATAGGATTTCTTCAAAAAAGGTGAAAGGTTCAGATCCATTTTCTAATAAAGAAAAACTTAATCTAAAAAGTTATGTTAGAAGAATAGCCTCAAAAATCCTCTAGCATCTTCCTTGAACTCATTCAACTCAGGTTTAAGGGCATCTCGCATGGACACTTCAGCTACTGCCAGGGCATCTCAGATTTAGGCGAGGACTTTGAGTTGGCTAATAAACTTTGGCTGGGTTTGTTAGCTTAACCTAGCCAAAGAAAGCTTTGTCCTTCTGACAGTAGAGGCATCTTCCTGGCTACCTTTGCATGGATGACATTTCTAGTCAGTGTTCTTAATGAAGGATGCACGATGACATCATTGGAGCGTAGATTCTTGTTTGTTAACCTTGGGTCCTTTTGCACTAGTTTTGTTTTCTTTTGCTGTCATGTTGAATGCCCTCCATTTGTAACTGAGTGTTTTGAGCCAAGACAGTCATGCGGTTTCAGCCACAACTGATATGCACATGTAGCATGTGAGGGAGATTAAGTTTGAGACACTCACAGCGAGCACTTTTGGGTCAATCACCCTAGTAAGTACATGATTAGCGCAAACAACTTGCAGGTAGTTGCAAAAGCAGTCTATTCAGTTAAATAAAAGCAAGTTAATACACCAGCCATCTTCATTTGTTTTATTCAGTCAACACCATTTTCTCAAGGTAGACAGTCCCAACGCAGAGTGGTTGCATCTTCTGGAGCAGAGTATGGTGGCTCAGAAGCCCAAGGATTACGCCTGCTTCTCCTGGTCAATAGCTGTGGAGGAAAATAAGTTAGTTTTCTACATCAGCTCCACATATTGAAATACAGAAACATCTAGTGCAACCTTGTGTACCACAAGGGAGACGAACTCTTTGTCCAAAACAAAATTGTATGCAATGTTAGATTACTGTCGCAAACTGCCAAGGTTTGACGTCCTTCCTTGAAGCATGGCATGTTCAAATGGGTACATCTGTTGCCTAAGTACGCAGCCAGCATCACGTTCTCCATAGCCATTAGTTAGGAGGGCAAACGGTAAGCCTATTAATAGATCATTTGTCTATGTATATAAGCCTATGGTAGCTCAATTGGCTGCCCCTGTGTACACTAATTAAAGACAGGTGCATTGACACAGATGGCAATCAAATCTACTAGTTAATAGACAAACCCCCTTAAGTGCAACTGTTTAGACATGCTTACATGTGACCAGTTTATAACCCATGGCTTCTGATCCAGAAAGCTTGTCACCTTGAAGAACTTTGCTTGGGGCTAAAGGTTAATAGAGCAGATTGGTGGCTTCTAGGGGACCTCATCTTGGGCTACAGCCAACTACAGCTGATTGGTACTCACTCTCTTTGGTGGGCAGAGTGTTCTTCTCCTGTGTCTCAGTTTTCTTCAGCTTGGACTTGTCAAAGCTGGAGACCTCACTGATATCTGGCTTGTCAGACATAATTCACTGCACAATTCTGAAAAGGAAAGGGCATATAAACATACTACAGTCCAAATTGTTTTTTTAAAAAGCGAATGAAATTCAAGTCACACCTTGAACGGAGCACTTTTCTAAGCTAGGCAGAAGCATATTGGGCTTGTTTATTTGAAAAGTGGCTGAGAGTTAGGTTTCAGAGAGAAAGGGTTTTCATACAGACACTTGACAATATAACCTAAGAACAGGCCAGATAAAACCTCGGCAAGATCTTTTGGTTAAAGAAATCACTGGACATTAACAACTATTGACAGGGTTACCTTTCACTTTAGCAGCCACCACTTCAAACAGCCAGTCCAGGGGAAGGAATAGGCCATAAACTTGACACCTCTGCCACTCTATTTATAACAGGTGGCTGCAATCAACAAGCAGCTCTAATAATCGGAGGGAGGAGCTCACTTTTCAAAGTAAGGCATGCTCTTAATTGCATTTGCCTAATTGCTAACCCAATGCAGTTAGTTTGTCTGAAAATCAAAGCATCACACAACATTCAAATTCCACCTGGGTATAGCATGATGATTTTAATATATTATTTATGGTCACTTTGGTAACTGTTGCAGCATATGTCTATCACGAAAAGGGTTTATTTTGAAAATATTGACCAGAAGTCCTATTTTTATTCTGGCTGGTTTGACCAGGAAGACGAGTCATCACAGCAAATAAAAAACTGTCAAACAATAAATGACAAATAAATAATATAATTTAATATGGTAAAGGCTATATTAAAACTATTAATACCCAGACAGGCATAATGTTACATGACATTAATAGTTTGTGTTCTCCAGACTGTGTTTATTTCTGAAGTCAGTTTGTGCTGTCCTCCAGGGGTTTCTTTATATCATACATGACCTAGGCTGTTACATTCAAATATTATATTGATGTGTTGAAAAATCCTTCTGCATATTCACCATGTAGTTTTGAGTTAACATCAGAGCTAACGTTTTGAAGCGTGTTTATTCAATGCTGGATCACACCCATTATCCAGGTAAATATTATGTTATTAGCTCAGATACCGAAGGACCAGACACCTAGTTAGGAACAGTATATTTGTCTCTCCTCAGCCTTTCCCTTTCCTCCATTCTCTCTCTCCTTTCCTCTCCCCTAGCATAGGCTACTTTTACATAGCCTAAAAATCAAATCCCACTGATGTAAGCTTGTTTGCTGACCTACAGCAGCTGGTCTAAAATGTCACCCGCCCAAGTCATTTGAGAAGTGACCCACCCCCCTTTTGGACCATTTGGGTAGTTGGAGCAAGTCAGCACCCATTTGAGTTGTATGGGGTCACAGGTCCTCTTTGCTTTGTCCAGTACTTTTCCACTGACTGAGCTAGAGGGCTGTGTGTGTGTGCGTGCGTGTGTGTGTATGTGTGTGTGAAGAGAATACAGCTGCACTCGCTGTACTTTATCAGCCAGTTGAAAGAAACAGCATCCCTTTGATGAAGTCCTGAACTCTAAAATCAGAAGAATTAGTCATTCAAGTGTTAGTCAAGTGTATCAGTTAAAAGAAACTCTAGATTTGGCAGTGAGTTAACCCACATTGCCAACTCAACGTGTGCTTGATACGCTTACCATATTCTCTTTCCTCTTAAGTGTGAACTAGAGGTGTGGCTACACAAGATTAGGGCGCCCACAATGTCATGTATGGAGGAAATGGAATCATAATATACTCTTAGCTGAGACCAACCCCACACATGCACTCCAGTTAGACCAAGCCTACACTCTAATTCATCACAACCACACACGCACACCCACATAAGTCTCAAAATATATTTAGCACAGGCAAGTTATTACCCAATGAGGTGCACATCATGGACATCAGTTGGGATATTCAACAGCAGTTGAGCTGCAGAGTTTTGGATATTTCCTGTGTGATGTCCATAGTTTACTCACCTCGTGGCTTGAGGTCTAAATTTGATTTGTTTCAGTGTTTGTGGTCTTGTGATTGTGAATGTGTATGCTCCACCTCTAAGCAAATACAAAATGTTCTGAGTTGTCAAGACAAGAGGCTGTTGCTGCTATAGAAATGTCTTATGCCACTCCTCTTCTACACACAACCACACACACCTATGTGTATAATTGATACCATGGTAGAGAGTCTAAAGATATTTGCTGAGTATACATAGGCCTGATAAGAGCCTGTCCAGTATGCCAGGGCAACAAACCACCAAGGTTGTCTATACATGTAAATGTATTACATGATGGACACTGTAAATCTTTATCTGTCTGGGGTCTTAATTGGATATATACACTTACAGTGTTTACCATATAATATTCATATTTTTGTGTTTTGATACATGAACCTGGTGTTTCTTACCAAAGTAGTTTTTCAAAAAACATTTGATGCTCTCAAGCACTGGAAGCGTGTCAGTGAACTGCAAAAAACATAATTAATTGAGCCTATGACACAGTGCATGGTGTTGGTCAGACAGTTGGTGCTACATTAGGTTGCACTGTGTTTGTGCCGACATGAACTGAATAGAGGCAAAGTTTTAAAGGTAGCCCACACAACATGCCAAGGAGGTAGGTCTAACCCTTTTACAATGAGCTGATGTACTTCACTAAAGTAATGGTTACCAGATGGGAGAATAATAGTCAGCCAATGTTGAAGTAGAATGTTAGTCAATGCTAGCCTCTTTACCTTTTAGACTAAAATGACGCTTCAGCTGAGCTTGGGCCTTGGTCATAACCATATAGAGACTGGCGAGTCATCCACCCACTTTGTAAGTTTTTGATCCTTTGCCCCCGAAGCCTCCCTGTCTCCTCTGTGATGGCAGCAGTATGAAGCAATGGCTGTCTATGGGGGAAGTGCTTTTTGGCCTGCGTGAGTATTTTAGGACGC